>JAJJMA010216996.1:0-10799 GCA_023529015.1 Papaver nudicaule | reverse complement strand
AATTGGTTTAATCTCATTTTAGTTTTTGTGATTACTGTTGGTTGCTTGCTGATTGTCGAATGGTGAAATGTTGGGTGTCAGTTTGTATGCGGCGTAGTTGATATATCTAATATCTTGTATTTGCAGATCTATGTTGTTGATTCTTTGGACAAAGAGAGAGTTGGAAAAGCTAAAGCAGAGTTTCGGGTTAATATATTCTGGATTTCATTTGTCAGTATTCTCTGATACACGGGGTTCTAAAGGTTGTTTTTTCTCTTCTTCAGGCTATCATCAAAGATCCTTTTATGCTGAACAGTGTCATACTGGTGTTTGCCAACAAACAGGACGTGGTATGCTGATGTATTTTAAGCTCCTTAGTTTTTTTGTCATTGGTTAGCCGATTTGGAGTAAGCAATTTAAATCTATATGGTAACTCACTGCGGGAAAGAACTACTGTCAATTTTGAATTTTGATTCCAGATTTTGTGTTTAGTTGATTTTCGACTTCTGTTAGAGAGTTTCATTAGTATTTGTTGATACTTCGCAGTTCCAATCATGCATTAGTATATGTAACTTTAAAATTTTATGATTTATTGCAAGTAATTTTATAGCGCACTTTGCTCTGTGAATGTTATATTGTGCACGCAGAGTTGTTGGATTGTGCGGCATTGTTCCTTTAGAATGTTTCTGTTGTTTGTTTTTTGAATTTTCGCATGTAAATCCTTGTGTTGTTGTATCTGTATATCTATGTTTTCACTTTTTTGTTGGTCCCTCTTGTGCAAGATAATTATTTTCTTTGGTTACTGTATAGGTTCAGAATGGATAAATCCTGGATGGGTACACATAGGTGTTCACCAGAATACGAAAAAGGGGTTGAAGATTTCTTGATATATGCCACAGATAATGTTGCTGGAGCTGAAATATTTGATGAAGGCAGTCCTGTTTCCATATTATGTCCTTGCAGGTTGTGTATGAACAGTGGTAGTCCTAAAACGGTAAAAGAAGTGAGAATCCATCTGTATGTCAACGGCATCAATCAAAAATATACGACATGGGAGTTACATGGGGAAAAAACACTCGGTGCAGATAATACCAGTTCAGATACTTCACATAATGATGATGTTCAGTATGAGTTCGGCGATTATGAAGAAGATGGAGTAGAACCAGAAGATGCAGCAGCCATAGCTGAACTGATTCAGGCTGCACACGAAGAATTTACTGGAGATCCAGAAATTTTCCAAAAGCTAATTAAAGATGCAAAAAAGCCTCTTTACTCTACCTGTAAGTCCCATACGAAGATGTCCTCATTGCTTAAGCTCTTTAACATGAAAGCAAAAGGTGGATGGTCTGATAAGAGTTTCACGGAATTATTGAAAGAGCTGAAAACTATGCTACCAGAGGATAATGAGTTGCCAGCGTCTCTGTACAAGGCTAAAAAAACTCTTAATGCATTGGGAATGGAATATGAAAAAATTCATGCATGTCCAAATGATTGTGTGCTTTACAGGAAGAAATATAAAGATGATCAGTTTTGTCCTACTTGTGGAGTTTCAAGATGGAAAGAAAACAAGGAGCCGTCAAATGCGAGTAAAGGGGTGCCTGCGAAAGTGATGTGGTATTTGTCACCTATCCCTAGATTTAGAAAGATGTTTCGATCACCGGAGACATCAAAAGACCTGATTTGGCATTTTCTCAAAAGAGCTCAAGATGGTAAACTACGCCATCCTGTTGACTCCCCCGCGTGGAAACAAGTTGACAGTAAATGGCCAAAGTTTGCCGAAGAGCCCCGAAATTTGCGGTTAGGTCTTTCTACTGATGGGTTCAATCCAAACAGTAGTGGCAATTATAGTTGTTGGCCCGTCATGTTAGTTACTTATAACCTTCCACCTAGCTTGTGTATGAAAAGAAAATTCATAATGTTAACGATGTTGATATCAGGTCCTAAACAGCCCGGGAATGATATTGATGTGTATTTGGCCCCTCTCATTGAAGATTTGAAGAAATTATGGGAGGAAGGAGTTGAAGCTTACGATGCCTGCAAAAAGGAGAAATTCAATCTCAGAGCTGTACTTCTCTGGACGATAAGCGACTTTCCAGCATATGGTAATCTCTGTGGTTGCCCTAAAGGAGGATATAATGCTTGTCCGATTTGTGCTGAGCGTACTTCTTCTATTAGGCTTAAATACTCTCGAAAGAATGTTTATACCGGTCACAGAAAGTTTCTTCCGAGTGAACACAAGTTTAGACAGGAGACAGAGGCTTTTAATGGTCACAAAGAGTTAAACCTTGCTCCAAAAGCTTATTCTGGTGAAGAAATATTCAGTCAGGTGGAAAAGATAAAGAATACGTGGGGAAAGAAAGTGAAAAATAAACCAATCTACTGGAAGAAGAAGTCGATATTTTTTGAACTCGAATACTGGAAGTACTTGCTTGTTCGACACTGTTTAGATGTCATGCACATAGAAAAGAATGTATGTCAGAGTATTGTTGGGACATTACTTAACGTACCCAAAAAAACTAAAGATGGTTATGCTGCTCGTAAAGATCTTGAAGATTTGGGTATGAGACCTGAATTGGCACCTCAAGAAAATGGAAAAAAAGCATATCTTCCTCCTGCGTGTTTTAAATTAACAACAGAAGAAAAGAAAAAGTTTTGCAAGACCTTGTCAGACTTGAAGGTTCCCAGTGGTTATTGTTCGAATCTGAGAAACCGAGTATCGATGTCAGATTTGAAGTTGTATGGTCTAAAGTCCCATGATTATCACGCACTTATGCAAGAATTTCTTCCTTTAGCAATACGATCCATTTTGCCTAAGCATGTGAGGTATGCTATTATCAGATTATGCTTTTTTTTCAAGGAAATCTGCACCAAAGAGGTCGACGTGATGCACCTAACGGAAGTACAAACTGAATTGGTGGTTACCTTATGCTTATTAGAAAAATATTTTCTTCCGTCTTTCTTTGATATCATGGTTCATTTAACCGTGCATCTAATTCGAGAAGTTAGATTGTGTGGACCAGTTTGCTTCCGATGGATGTATCCTTTTGAAAGGTTCATGAAGGTTCTGAAAGGATATATTCGAAACACAAATCGCATAGAAGGCTCCATCGTTGAGGGTTATATTGTAGAAGAGACGGTGGAGTTTTGCTCTGAGTGCTTAGATATTGAGACCATCGGTATACCTGCAGATAAGAGTGCTGAAAAAATAAAAGATTCAGAGGGTACAAGCCTTATTTCTGACGGCGGGAAGCCATTGTCAACACCTAAGCAAGTTAAAGTTAGTGACACATTGCGGAAGCAGGCGCACCAAACTGTACTAAATAACACAATGGATGTGCAACCTTACATTGCGTAAGAACTAGACCATAAGACTTTGTTATACTGTATTTCTAATACATGGTTACCAAACAGATATTATATATTTTTCAATTCATATTTCAGGTTACACAAGTCGCATTTGAAGAAAGAATTTTCGCAGAAATCAGAAGCATGGTTGTTGAAAGAGCATAACCAAACATTCATGGATTGGTTGGAGTCAAAAGTAAGTAACGGACTCCCATCTTGTTTAATTTTGTTTAATTTTTTTCTTGAACTCGTTACTCGTTTGGATCTTATGTAGTTCGTTAGGTCTTGTTCTTATTAGATTTAGTTCTTAGCAGATTTTCTTATCACATGATACCCTCTGCTCCTCGATTGCTCTGGATTATAATGAGGCATTGCAAAAACACCTAAATACACACCACCATTGTATCCTCTCCACCTATTCTGAGGCCCCGAGTCCCGACAGACATAAAATCAGAAAAATGCATGCAACAAAACAAAAATACAGCGATTTGAGGAAAATTTAGTCTCAATACAACATAATAGTTTCAGATATATGCAGGTATGTCCGAGATTAGAACATACTTTAAGGAAACATAAAGTTATTTACAATCTTCAAGTTTTTGGCAATAGTAAAATCATAAGAGTTGCTGAACCCAAAAATCCCTTGCAGTCCTTTAAGAGACAGAACCTCCTTACCTTAACTCAGCTTTTGAATCCACTGTTCTGCGCGCAGAAATAGAAGTTTAACATATACACTACTTCCATTTAACTCACCTGCAACATTAAATGGGGACATTTTAATTTTATGACATTAAAACAATTACAAAGGACTTACCTACACTATATCCCTTTTACGGTATATGTCAATAATAGGTTGATAACTAGCCTGGTCTAAATTACGAACATTAGAAGACTTCCGCATAGCACACCGGCACTTCCATCAAGAGTCAATAGGTATGATCGATACTCCTACTAACTTTCAGAAAGTATCCCACCCCAAAAAAGAAAAAGATATCTTTCATTTGTCTATGAATGTTAGTGCTTTCTTACATATCAACAAAACCATGAAGTCTGATCTACTACGTTTGACATCATTGTGACTACAATTAGGTTGTAGAAGCATAAGATTTATAGTGTTTATACATGGAACTAATTTGTCTAGTTGGGTTTTCTTGGTTCTTGATAGAACATTGAGAGCTTGATAGCAGTATAGTTAGGTTTATTGATTAGGTAGTTGGACACAGTAGATTTAAGAACACCTTCACTTCTCAAAAGCTCTAGGTTGACCCTATATAATTTTATGCTATATGTTGCTGATTATTCTAAACCTATTAATCTGAGTTGCAGGTTGACGAAGATATAAATATTCCAGGTAATGATATTTCACAAGAATTAGAATGGATAGCATCTGGCCCAAGTCATCAAGTATTCAAAACTGAAGGATATGAAGTAAGCGGCTATCGCTTTCACACTAAAGATCGAGATGAAAAAAGAGTTAACCAAAATAGTGGCATAAGCCTTGTGGATGAAGATAACAGTTGTTACTATGGTGTGATCGAAGAGATATGGCTTCTGGACTATCACATGATAAGGATACCTGTTTTCAAGTGTGCCTGGGTGAATCAGCATGGAATAAGTAAAGACGACTTGGATTTCACACGAGCTGATCTTGGGAGGATAGGTCATAAAACTGACCCCTTCATTTTGGCTTCCCATGATACAACTTGAAATGAGAACTTCTATCAAGCAGCTTTCCTCGCAAGGTGCAAGGCCAACTCTGAAACTGATGCTCGAGTTGGAGAAATGCTCTCTTTTCTTCTTTTTTTACAGCTTAACAGCTGTACAGTTGCGTGTCACAGTACAATAGTAGGATATGTGACAAATGTAAAAAGAAGTTGTGGGCCCGAATTAATTATATTAAAATTAAAAATTAAATTAAAAAAACCCGAAAACAAGAAGATAAGATTTCTTCTCATACAACTTAGAACCAGCGATACACGATCTCTTTTTCTCGCCCACTTCTTGCATAAACCCTAACTGAGAATACCATTCCCGCGAAATCGATGGATTCATTGTTAACCGGTGCAAATTCCCGCTCAATTTCCTCACACGATTTACCTCTCTCCCACGAATTGTATCCTTTAAATCAACTTCTCATCTTATATCTACAATTGCATAATTACTGTACACAATTTGGGGGAAATAGAAGGAAGCCATTAATGTTGAGATTCTTCCAAGTCTGATACAACTAGAACAACGGTGAGTATCACATTTCGTTCGATTTTATTTCCTTGATCTCATTAATAGAGAATCTATTTCTCCAATTAGATTTTGGTGCATTTTTTTTCTTCTTGTTTGTTCAATTAGACTAGTAATTTAGAGTTGGAATTGATGAGATGACTAACTGGGTAATTATGAGAAGATCGTAATAAGACCCAAGTCGATGAAACGTAATTTGAGCAGCCCAACTTGTTGCAAGTGTTTTTACCAGATTCTTAACTAAGATACAGATTTTAATAACCAGACTAGGTTAAATCTACAGAAGAGATCGACCATACAACTTTTTGATAGGCTACCCCATACGTCTACTAACAGTTGCTTTAGGGCTTTACCTTGATTGATTGAGATTATGATTAGTGTTTATTTCTATTTATTTATTTATAGATAGATTAAAGTTATCTTCTTTTATTCACCTAGATTTACTTTAAGAAATAATCTAAACTTGTGATATTCGTCAATTTCTCCAGTTATGTACTCCAGTCTAACCTACAATGTTGGTATTTCTAAGTTATATTTTGGAAGTTAATAATTACACTTTCATGTAGTGTTGGAGAAGATCCATTAATGTCTCCTGAAAGTTGATGTTTACTTGTAAATGCTAACATTTATTATGTCGTTTTCTAGTAATGGATGATTCAGAGTCTGATGGAGAGGCTAATTCAGAGCCTCAGCCAGAGAACAGTCCAAACTGTAATGAGAAACAATGTAAGTTAATTTAATTGGTCATTTCAGTACATTATTTAGTATTGAGGTGTTAGAATTTCGGCTTCACAATCATTCAATCTTTATACATAAACATGATTTTTAACATTACCTTATGCTGAGTTTCAAACCTAGTAAATGCTAACATTTATTATGTGGTTTTCTAGTAACGGATGATTCAGAGTCTGATGCAGAGCTTAATTCAGAGCCTCGGCCAGAGAACAGTCCAAACTGTAATGAGGAACAACGTAAGTTAATTTATTGGTCATTTCGGTACATTATTTAGCATTGAGGTGTTGGAATTTCGGCTTCACAATCATCAATCTTTATACACAAACATGATTTTTAATAGGCCCTTTTTAATATCTTAGGTGTGAATATAATAATTCTTGAAATTGATGATTTGTTGATTGTAGCTAAAAGGACACCTCGAAGTGTGACAAAGTTACCGCTTCTTGTCAGAGACAACATACCACAGAAGAAAGAAGTAGCTTTGAATGTGGATGGTTTACCTCAAGTGAGGTGTCAACCTAATTTGAAGAGCTACATGGGAGTTATTGCAAGGTCGCACATCCCAATAACTATAGACTCGTGGAAATACGTACCATCTCGGAAGAAGGATCGACTATGGCAATTGTTAGAGGTATTTGTGTGAATGAATATCAAATTTAATATATACACTATATGTAGTTTGTTCCTTGTATGAACATATTTAAATTGATTGTGTTTAGAGTCGATTTGAACTCGAACCATATTTGAGAAAACCTTTGCTGAGTAATTGTGGAGATTTGTGGAGGAACTTTAAGTGTACACTCACGAGTAGCATTCTCGCACTTAAGGATGAACCTGAGAAACTCAAGAACCCCCCTGCAAAATACCCACAGATTAAGCAAAAACAATGGGATGAATTTGTGGCCAGCAGATTGAGTAAAAAGTTTCAGGTATGTATATATATATGACTTCTTTGTTTGTTTCCTTGTTTAAGTCATCTGCCTTAACGAAAGTATGTTTGTGTTTTAAAGGTTATACATGAAATACAATCAGAAAAGCGAGCACAAAATGTTTATAATCACCGCACTGGCCGTAATGGACTTGATGGGCTAAAGGAAAAATTAGTACGTAACTATTTTCATTTTGGTATAGTTATCTTGCAACATGTAACTAGACATATCTCTATCTTTATGTTGTTGATCCGTTAATTTTGAAATGAGTAGATAGAAGAAGGTAAATTTACAGCAGATAAAATTGATCGAGGTGTACTGTGGAAGGAAGCCCGACAGGTTAAAGGAAAATACCCTGATACGGCATGTGAAGCAAAAGCACTTGAAATTGTAAGCTTTCTTATGCATGCAGGATGACATTGAAAAAGAGATATAAAGATGTGGCTTCTACTAATTCTGTTTATATTTGATCTACAAATATTTTCAATCTGTGCAGGATGAGTTTGAAAAGAGACGTAAAGACGGGACACTAGATGATGAAGATGCCAATAAAGATGCGATAACCAAGTGTTTTGGTGCTGAGCATCCAGGAAGAGTGAGGTCTGCTGGCAAATATATCACCCCAACTCAATTCTTTGGTAAACCCAAAAGTCGAAACAGAGTAACCAAGGTACAGTTTGAGGCAATCCTAGAGGAAAATAAGCGTTTGAAAATGAAAAATGCTGAACTGGAAAAGGAGGCTTTAGATTCTCGACGAAGTCGTCAGGTAATTGACAAATTTAATTCTCAATATATGCAAGTTTCCTGTTGAAGGCAATTTGGATAGTTTCTCGAATAATAAAACATAAGATATTATCTTGAGTCTTGTATTCAATTAAAATTGATATTCATTTCAAATTTTAGTCATCTGTCGCATCTCGCCCCAGTCTAGCTCTGCCAGCTAGGTCTGAATCGTCAAGAAGTCCCAAAATTAGAAAGGTAAGTGCAACCAACTTTGTGGCGATTTTTTTATCTGTTTTTTTGTTACTCAGATCATAAATCTTGTTGTAACCGAGCTGAATTTCTTTTTCAGAAATCCGTTGCTGTTACTACAAGGAGTTCAGAAGTTGAGAAGGCATGTGTTATACAATTTTTGTTTTTGTAATTCCTACATGAAATGTACTCTGTGCATACATAGATTTGAAATGTGTTTACTTATTTAACAGTATCCTTCATTTTTTAATGTAAAATTCCTTTTTTCAGACAGCGGATTATTCGTTACTTAAACAAAATGTCTCCAAGAGGAAGAGATCGGGAAATGATATGTTGCCAAATTCCTGTTTTCAGACTACTGCTAATTTGTTACCTACACAAAATGTCCCTAAGAGGAAGAGATCCGGGACTGGAAATGATATGTTACCAAAGTCGACCCATAAGAAGGTAACCAAATATCAACTACATCAATATATAGCTTGGATTCATAGTAGAGTTCATTGTGTTATACCATAGTAATTGATTAACGGGTCTATTAATCAGGCTTCCGAATCACGTATTGATACCTCTGCTCAAAAAACTGGAATTGGGATGGTAGCTTTTGATATATCCCATGTTTGAGTTCTGGTATTCTCTTATTTTTTTTCCATTAATATTTTGTACAAACTAATTGGTTGAGAATACATATAGGGAAAACCATGCAAGTTATTGATAGACTCTGTTGAGGTAGCAACTGGAAATGTGTTTGACAAAACCGGTAAAGAAGAATACGTACATAATGTTATGTTGGGTGAAGATGAATTCCGTGTTCAGGTTGTGGTCGCTATAAAACCTGGAGCATTAGTCCCTAAACCTGTTGGGGATGAGATACTCACTGTCCATGATGCTCTAGGAACCTGCGTGGCGTGGCCCAAAGAACTTATAGTTGCAGAGGGAAATGTATGGGCTAATGTTGCATTGTATTTTTTTACCTGCTTTATTAATGATTACTTCTTTTGCTCTATTATTATTATTCTTTCTTGGATGTAGGGTGAAGAGACAGCTTCTTCGTCGGATTTTCTAGAGGACTTTTTGCAAGATAAAACTTCCGCTTTAGAAAAATTAGGGGGGTCGGCAATTTTCATAATAGATGCAAAGGTTTTTAACTCGGCAACAAATGATCCTATTTCTATAGCAGTGGAAGATATCGAGAGTATCTGCAGGAAAGAACAACGGGCATCTGTTGTCAATGTTGTCGTATACATCAGGTAATGGTAGACGTGATCCTCATCATATGTAGTATAATTAGCAACGATTAATTGTTATGAAGTCTTTATTTTCACGCGTCCTGTTTTTCAGTTATTTGCATCAGAAAATTCTTTCAGCAAGAAAACAGAACAAGTATGCCTTTATGGATCCTACGGCAATAACTACCAATGCATCCAGTTCTTCAAAAAAATTGACTCGTGATTTGGTAAATCGGATGAGCAAAACAGAAGCGGAATTCATTTTCGTACCCTATCTGATGAAGTAAGTATTATCATAACAGTAAGATAAGCATGCTTGTATTTGGTTTGAGAATGTTCTATTTTCATCTGTCAAAATTCAAAGAAGTGTCTCAGTTGTTCCTTTGGTGCGCATGACCATTACGTTTTATATGCCTTCAACAAAAAGATATTATTTTGGAAGAGTTTTGTGGTTAACTTCACTTGTTTTGTATATATTACAGCAAAAAATGGATTTTAATGGTGGTAAACTTGAGTGTTCAAAAGGCATGGTGGCTAGATTCGCATGGGGGACATCAAGACCAAGAAATTGACAAGATCATGAAAAGGTGAATCTGATTTAAGTTTATATCTAATTTTAATCTCATTATCTTCTTATTTACTTAAACGTATTGTTTTCCAGGGTTGTTGAAGGATGCCTAACAAAAAGACATGCGACCGGTTCTACTGCGTTTTGTTATCCACAAGTAAGCGCATTCACTCAATTATGAAACTTAATTATGAAATTAAACATTGTCATCTTATATGATATTTCCTGAATATGTAGCACATCCCGCAACACAAAAACAATTGGGAATCTGGATTTTATGTCATGCGATTCATGAAAGAAATTATTGAAGGGCAGCTAAATTTGAATAGTACAGTAATGGTAAATTCGATTTTCTTCGTTTCCTTCAGATTTTCCTCCTGCAATTAGTTTGTGTTGATTTAAGAGCTTTTTTTGTTTGTCAAATGCTTATAAGAAATGAATTTTTTCAATAGAAAATTGAAATTGGCCTGGTTAATTTTTTGTGACGACTGTGCCTAGTAGTTTCTTGTGTTGGGAATTGCATATTTGCAGATCTTGCCGAGCAGTTCCGCTCTTGTCTACTTTCACACCCTTTCTGCACATAAGCTTTTTATTTTATTTTTTCATCTATTAAACTATCTTGTGTCTATTGGAAAGATAATTTAATAGTAATCTTTTTGTATTCTTTTTGCAGAGGAAGCCCAAGTACGATGAAGGAGATATCACGGAAGTACGAAGAGAGTGGATAAATCACGTGCAGCCGATGTTGACATGATATTGCAGTAGTGTGGATGAAACATAAATAGAGTCTAACTTGATCAGCTTAAT
>JAJJMA010216968.1:1924-16726 GCA_023529015.1 Papaver nudicaule | reverse complement strand
AGTTCTCTTAACATCTAAGTCATATCATGACTAATGCTCAAGTAGAATATGGAATATAGAGTTGGCTCTTAGATTGCATGAACAACATACGCGTTCATAACTTGAACTGCGTTTTTCTTAAAGCTAGAGCACTTTATATGTACACGTTCACGTACGCGTACATGAGAAATCAGGAAGTTCCTAAACTCCACAAATTGATCCATGTACTCATTCATGTACGCGTACATATAAACCATGGGAAGAACACTTTAACAACATATGCGTTCATGTGTTGACGTTCTTTCCTATTGTGATTAGTTCTTGCAAACTTTCACAATATGGCCCATGAGACTCATGTCCACAATTTTCTTTGGGTTCATATACTTGTGTATGGACTCCGTAGCATGGCCAAACTTGTTTGAGTCATATCCATCCTTCTTGATCAAGGCGAGTCTTATCACAACCCTAAGGTTTCGACTAACCGGTTAGAAGAAGATTGAATTGGACCTCAATGCAAGCCTATGGACTTTTCTAAGTTCAGAAACTTGCTTGAGCCTCACTCATGGTTGCTTAACTTTAAAGCAAAGCCTCCCTTGATGATAACTATAAATAGATTACCTTCTACAAGATACAACTTAAATCCTCTACACATCTATGTATCCTTGCATAAAGTTTGGTCGTCATTGAAAGGACGAGGGTACCGAGTACACCACCACTCTTTTATTTTAGTCCACCTATAAGTCAAAACTTGAACGGTTCCTGTAATCAATAACTCAAGAACAAGATCTCCTTCAGATCTGATTGATTCACACAAGGGAGTCAATACAAGAATCTGAAAGGCAATGTCAACAAACAAGTACGATACTTTAATTATATATGATAAATCAAATAAAACGCGGAAGTAAAGTAAAGTACACACAAGATTTTTGTTAACGAGGAAACTACAAACTCATAGAAAAACCCCGGGACCTCGTCCAGTTTGAATAATCTTAAGAATTAAGCCGCCAACACACCTACTCTCAGACTTCGGACTAGCTGGTGCAGACAATATGACCCTTATATGACTATTAGTCACAAAGATTTTCCCTCAGTATTCCTACGCCTCCAACCACAGCAAAATGGTCACGCACATGTACTCCTATACGCAAACAGACGTCCTTTACTGTCTTACGCAAGAGTTGCCTCACAGCCTGTCGCGAGGACTATCGCTACCCGACCTCCAATCGGACGATTACAACCTTATGGACAACAGCCAAATAGCAGCAGGTCAAATCGTTAGATGATATCCTTGGTAACTAACAGATATTTCACCGAAGTTGTTTTACACCAAGAGCGAGGATATTGAGTTTACTTAGGCAATAAACACCTCGAGATATCGATCAAGGTTTCAAAACCTAAACTCTCGAAAGAGCAACCTTGTCGTCCCAGTTGGAATCAAGCAGATAGCTGTAGCAAGTACGATATGAAATCTAATAAGAGCAATCTTGATTCCACTCAATATCTATAGTTTAGGCACACAAACCGAAAACGGCTTTCTGACAAATCCAGGTTAATAGATAAAGAGTATGTTCTAATCACAACGATCTTGAGTGGCCTTATTGCAGAGGTACTTCTAGGCTTCATGCAAAGGTAAAACATAAATTAGTTTTACCGCAGAGGTACATCTAGGCTTCTCGATCCCTAGAGAAGACTTCATGCAATTCTAGACCGAGAGAAAAGCTCAAAGGTAACTGAAAAGAAAAGCGGGAGACACAAGTTATCAATTCCGAAGAAGAGCTTGGTAGAGGGATAAAACTTTCAGGAGAGATACTACTCCTATTTATATTGACTAAGGCTTAGCTTTGAAATGAGGCAAACTTAATTTCGGAAATTCATTAAAGTACATTTCCATATTAGTTTTGAAATTCCTCACTTAGACTCATAGCATTTAATGAGATCTAATACTATGGCATTTTACATTAAAGAAAAATATAATTCATAAATGAAAATATATTTTCAATAAATGTTTGGCCAATAGTAAACAAAGCACATAATACTCATAAGGTATATTTGGATAATTCATTAATTCGAAATATGGTGCTTACCAAATATGCTCCCTGGGAAAGAGCTCAATTCGAAACGTGTCATTTAGTTTCAAAATCTCCTTAAGGTATTATTACTTCCAAATGTCGTCATCAGCTTTAATAATGTCGACATCACTTCCTAGGCTTTGTTGGACGGGCCAGAACGATCCTATGTGGAAGTGGAATCTGGTCCAACGTGGTTCAACGTTCCGCATAAACGTATCCTTACAGACGTGGACAAGCCTTGTGTGTTAAGCTTAAGTGAACACGCAGGTTCAAGACACATTCTGAATCACGCAGAAAGATATACCATGGATGTACAGTGCATGATTCAATTGAGCAATAGCAAAATATTGAATCTCCTGAATTTTTGATTCCAATGTAGATGATCACGTTAATGATATCCAAGAATTCAAGTCAAAACATCAAATGAATAATCAAATGAATATTTGATCGAGTAGTAAAATCATACGAAGATCTAATCACGTACAATATTGATCAGAAATCATGTGTCTATTAACTAGAGCGGCTAACCATATTTCTGATGATGAATCAAACAACTTAGTTGTACATTGAAGATGAACTAATTCAAACTTCAAACTGAGAATATCAAACTCATTAATTCGTTGAAGCACAACAAAATGATAGAGTTTGAACTTCGAAAATACGCATTCTGAGATAACCATTTCAAGGTTTCGAAACCTACATACTGTTTGGCAGAAACCAGATTAAGGTTTCGAAATATAAAGTTCATTATATGACCAGAACCAAATTAAGGTTCCCAAATCAAGTTTCCATATAGCGAAACCAAAGTGAGGTTTCGAAATCTAGATGTTATTTAACAAAACCTTGGTTAAGGTTTCGAAACAAGAAACACATATTGGAGTTATCACAAATGTTTGGTGTCGAACTTGAGAGTCCATGTGGTCAAGCACCGTTTCAACATCACACCTTTTTAGCCTTGACGCACGGGTTATTTCCCGGTTTACATAAACCTTTAGGAAACCCCAAGGTCTTTTCGACCTTTTAGAACTCACATGGTCAAGATTCATTGATCTTGATTCTCAAGTCACTGTTAGCCAGCAAACATAGTTTCAAACTCATGTGTCTCATTGGTCACAATATTTAAGTTTCGGACCAATAACTCACGGATACGAAAACCAGATTATGGTTTCGAAATCAACGTTTAGTTTTACCAAAACCTACATTGAGGTTTCGAAAATTGAAAATCCATAAGATGAGATAACAAGAATATGGTTTCGGAATTCAGAAGTTTAATATGGCATACGAGATGTTTATATACAAAATCAATTAAATGATTCAGAACTTCAGGATTCAGAGCCAAACCAAGACGTGGAATTCGATGCTCAGAACAACAGTATATCGAGGCTACACAACATAAGTGTGAGTCACGATCTCACTTACATTTAGCTCATACAAGTATTTTCTAATCAATCCTACAGAGTCAGACTAGGTAAGTAGAGACACAATATTGTGATGGATTAAATCTCGTAATACTACCGAGACAACATCACACTGCTATATCCAACTCGAAGGTTTTAGGAAAAACCTTATATTACTTGGAGACGGAGAAGAAAAGAAAACTCTAAGCAATATTGGAACGTCATAACTTCAACACAACTATCGCAAGCGATAAAGTGGAGTTATCTTAAGACACAGTGATCACAAGTGATCAAGTCATAACGTAAAGCTCAAGAAGAGAGTTATGTTTTTGTCTTTTGTAACACGAGTGTAAAAGATAATGGAATCACGTTATTTAGATTCACTAACCTCTTAAATGATGAAGCTGGATGTCTTCGTTTGATCTTTAGTCTTTCTTCAACTCTTCAAGTAGTGATTCCAAATCCTACCAAAATCTTCCACAACCTAAAGCTAACTCACTCATGACTTTACCTAATGTGTTGTTTGGCGGTCGAGTTTTGATCACCAAATTTGATAACTAAGCTTGACATACCAACACTTAGTGAGGTTGACCGAGCCATGCTCTAACAATCTCCCCCTTTGTCAATTTTAGTGACAAAAACTCTTTACATAGATGAACGAAAAATTTCAAACCTAAGTTCTACGCTTCGAGTTCTTCTACTTAGCTTGACAGCACACCAATAGTACCTGCAAAATATGTCAGTCTGCAAACAAGATATGTACTATTGAAAAACCAAATGATAACCAATACACTTACGCCCCCCTGAATGTAAGCTCGGATGTCTATCAAGTCCGACGTATTGTTATCAACTGTAGCACACGCGAAAGTCTACAGTACTAGTAACATCTAGTGTTACTTCCCCTTATTTAATGCTTTCATTCATTTTTCAATATACGCACAGGCATTTTTCTCCCCATATGACACTGCTTATTGTCAAAGACCAAGCACTGAACGAGTCAAGTTATTAGTATTTCTCCCCCTTTTTGTCAAAAAGAATTGACAAAGGGTCTCGAAAATATTTGGGTTCGAGATAAATGCTCAAGTTCAGAGAACTTGATTCAACATATAAGAATGATTGCATTTATAAGGGTCGGCATTTCGACAAGTTACACAAAATATATATATAATAATCAGCACAAGTAACCTGTCAGGAAATATAAAAGATATAAGCAGATATGAGTTATATTCCCTATATATTCCACAACCACGCTCCCCTAAAGATATTTTTCTATTAAGCACAAGTTCACAAAAGAACTCTCCCCCGTTGGTTGTCATTCCCTCGGACATGAGAACAACGAAATAGTCTTCGCCAGAAAAAGACTAAGATCTGGTTTAGGATTTTCGTACACGTCTGTATTCTTACTGGATTATACAAAACCACTGATTTATGCGTATACTATAACTCTTAGTCATAAGACACAAAGAGATCA
This sequence comes from Papaver nudicaule, assembly GCA_023529015.1. Taxonomy (NCBI): domain Eukaryota; kingdom Viridiplantae; phylum Streptophyta; class Magnoliopsida; order Ranunculales; family Papaveraceae; genus Papaver; species Papaver nudicaule. The sequence goes on along the minus strand of JAJJMA010216968.1, from coordinate 11,810 downwards.
AATAGTATTGTGACTAGCATAAAATCAATCTCCTCCTTACATAGTTATACTTATACCTGCGTACAAAGTCATTAGTACAAACATAACAACCACAAACATAAGGAGGCCGAGATATCAAGATATTAAAGCAATTATATAGATCAGCTCCATGGGAGATAAATGAATTATCTTGATAACCTGCAACACACATTCATAATAGATTTGAAAATATTAAATCAAATGTTGCATTCAAAACTGGCGTGAAATCTTTAGTTTTCGATATTTCTGATTTAAAAAAAAAATCGAATTGAATATTCATAGACAGAATCGAAACTTGCGCAATATTATTTTTATTTTTCTTTTCGAAACAGGAATTGAAAAATAACAAACTGCTCAAATAGATAAAAACTCTACTAATAATTTTTATTATAGTTTCAAAACATAAGTCCCTAATTTTTATGTCTCTTTGGCTTCCATATAAAGGCATCTAGAAATTAGTTGTTTCTCCAATGTCATTCGCAGTTTCCTGATTCACATCAAGTGATTTGAGTAAATCTTCAATGCTTTCAGTGACTCGTTTGACAAGCTTTGCTTATTGATAACTTGATCAGCATAACTCTTGAGAAACAACATCTTGGAGCACAAATCCACCAAAGATTCTTCCAGTTTGCCATGTTCATTGAAAGCTACTTCGAGAAATTTTTAATTGCATCAAAATCGTGTAACATTTCTCCAAAAAGATCTAGTTGAATCATGTTTTTCTTCTTTTCACCAAAGTCAGCAATCATACAGGTTACTTCGAACCCAGAGTGGAGTTCCACGGGTTTGGTATCCACGTTCAATTCATAAATAACCCATCTTTCCTCACCAGCACCATTACCAGTATCCATGTTCTTGAAAGATGCTTAGAAAGCTTCAAGAAAAGATGTAAGAGATATTATCGAAATACTCATCTTATATAAAGGTTCAAGGTGCTAAGGAAAGGAAATTACTTTTAAAACATGTGCAATTTCCGAAAATAATAAGATATAATATTCGAATCAGTTTGCGTAACAAGGAAAGAAAATTTCGAAAAGGTTTTTGAAATAAAGATTTTGATGTGTACAAGATCTTTGAATGTTTCGAAATTGAGTAACAGTATTTTTCCATTTTTTTTGTTTTAAAATATCATATACTTTCTCTTTATATATTATTACAGGTGAGAAAGTTTTTTTTAGAAAAATACTCCTTTTAGGCTTTAAGTGTGAGATAAAATCTCACCAGGATTCGCAGAATTATTTGAAGATCTAGATTTACTTCTTCTTCTATTTTTCACGCGATTGGAGTTATTCTGGGTCTTATTACATTCTTTGCTGTAATTTGTCAGTTCCTTTTCAATTTCCTTCAACCTTTTTCGAAGTGAGGAAATGAACTGAAAACTCTTTGAGGAGTCCAGGCAGGATTCACGACTGTGAGAGTTACATCCACAGAATTACAAAATGTATCAATTGCATTAGGACCTTTTCCGTCCAAGTAGGAACTTGTCATGCTCATTGGGTTTTCACTATAGGTCTGTTGAGTATTGAATCCAAGACCACTAGAGTCTCCAAAGGACTTTTGACCAAACAACATAGCATAAGCTTTTTGAGAGCTTCTTGAAGGTCACGGTATAAAATTTCTATTTTACTCTCTTTCAAAGACACAGTTCTAGAGAACTCATCACGAATTTTTTCAAGTTCATTAGACTTGTCAGATAAAGTCTTCTCACATAATGCAAGTCGATCTTTGAGAAGTAGATTTTCTAATTTGAGATTATCTAATTCTTGAAAAGATTTTGTAATAGTAATAGGATCATTTTCATCCACAAGAGAAGATTCTTGAAAAAGGAGGGGTACCGAAATACTACCAACTTTTCGTTTTGGCTCGTGAGACTTATGGTCAGATATGGACAAATTGAATTTCAATATCCAAATCTGTATAACCTGAGTTGTGATCAACTCCTACAAAGACAAGTCTCTGTAAATCTTTATTCAAGATTTGGAATCAACGTCAGGATATGAATAACGTACGACTTGTGTCGCTTTAATATATAATCAGAGATATAAATGCGGAAGGTAAAGCACACAAGACACCAGAAGTTTTGTTAACGAGGAAACTGCAGTCCAGCAGAAAACCCCGGGACCTCGTCCAGTTTGAACACCGCACAGTATTAACTGTCTACAAGCACTAACCTACTATCAGACTTCGGATTGGAATGTAGAAGAGACCGATTCCACCCTCCAAGCGAATCAGCTACTGTTGCACTCTTTACGCCTCTTGGATCCCGTAAGACCCTACACACTTGATTCCCCCAGCTGACGTCCGTTACAGGCCTAGGAGTTGCTTTAACCGTTGTTAAAGGCTTTTTGTACTCAATCCGTCTTTCGACAGAGAATACGTAAAGAACAATTTTCCCTTTAGATATAATCACGGTTTTGGAAACTTGTGTTGTGTTTTGAGGAACCGTTCACAAGGTCAGGTATCAAAAACACACAATTAGGGTTTGCACGAGAACCGTGACGACCTAATTGTATTCTTGCAAGAACAACTAGAGAACCTAGAGATATCTTGCAGAATCTCTAACCTATATGTAAAACAACCTAAGTTGATGTACAATATAGATCGAATCTATCAATCCTGGTTTTACAACCTATAATCCTTGAATGGCCTTATTGCAGAAGAGAAGGACCATAGAATAGACAAGAATTATAATGGTCTACCTGGATACAAGTTCAGAACTATCTAGAGAAGAAAGATAGTTAAACTTGGCTTTACAATCCCTAAGTAAAGTCTTATGTAATTCTCACCTTGTTCGTGAAGAACAGAAATAGCGGAGAACAACCTTATGTAGCACACACACCAGCAGGGATGGTTTGTTAAGCTACATGTATGTATATTTATAGTGATGGTTGCTGAAGGATAAAGCTAAGATTCCTTGTGCAACAAGTTAGCTAGTGACCGTGTAAACACGCCTTGTTACTTAACTTGCACACAATGAATCTAGTCACCTTTCTATTGTAGAAACCAAGTAGTGTTTATCTAACAAGAGTTTAATAGATTATAACTACCTCATTTAAGAGTTTTGGTTTCATAACAATTGTGAAAGGATAACCTTATCCCTTGATTAGAAGATATTCTACAAAAGATAATTGTAGCAAAACTTTAATCAGAACGGACCACAACACAGGTGTGAAGGTGGACCATCGTAGCCAGGAGATGGACCTCAGAAACACGACAAGAAACCCTAATCGTAAATCTCGAGGTGGCGGTTCGCGAACCCCAACGCTTTTGACAAGCGTTCCAGAAAGTTCCAGAAGATTCCAGAAGCTTCCTACTCCCTTTCCCGAATTCAGCTTTTAGCCACGCTTTTCAGTTTCAATAAATCACTCATAACTTCTTCGTTATACAACGGAATTAAGTGATTCTTGAAGTGTTGAATTCGTATTTCCATTCACTATAACATGGAGACCTACTCAAGGGTCAAGGTTGCCCTCACTATATTCATATGGACCAAATCTCCTCGGGTTAATATACAATGATGTAATTTCACCGTCATAAGCATTGTTCCACATAGTGAGTTCATTACTTCGATAGATAGAGATAAGAATAACAGGAGTTCAAGGAAAATTCAATCTTTACTAACCTTTGTTGATGAAGTCCTTGATGATGTCTTCGTGTGTTCTTCATCTTCATCTTCAAAGGGTGGAGATCGACTTTAAACTCTACTACCTCTATCCTAACCCGAAGTAAAACTTGAGTAGGCTAAATCAAGAATTGTGTTTTGACACCTAAAACTGACAACTAGCTTGACATACCAACGCTAGTGGGTTTGACCGGACAATGTCCTAACAATTCTACTTCAGCAAGTAAGCTAAAATACTTACCTTTATCAGAGACCACAAAAGATCTATCTTCGTCGGTAGTACATTCGTCTCCCCAAACAAGTTTTGGACTAGAGAGAGGCAACCCGAATGACGTTGTCGTATATGCACTATTATCCTTAGATGTATTAAGATCAGAGGATATTAGTTTTGCATCAAGATCATTTTAATATTGTCTCAACTTTTCGCATTCCAAAGCAAGGTCTCGCAGTTTATTTTTCTTTTCAGAGAATTCTCTTTCGAACACAGTTTCCAATGTATCCCAAGCCTCTTTAGAAGTTTCACAATAGAGGATATGGGGATGTAAACTAGAACAAACTGCATTGAAGATGATGTTCAGACCATCAAGGTTTTTCTTTTCTTCTGTCTTTTCCTCAACCGTATAGTTTTGAAAATCTTTAACTTCAAGGAGTGACCCTTTTAGTTTCGGTCGAGTATATCCTTTGACAATGTAATACCATATGCCAAAATTAGACATAAGATAAGTTTTCATGGCAGATCTCCACCATAGATAGTTTGTCTCGTTTAATCTTGGAGGTACGTTGACCGAACTGGAATCATTGTTCTTATTCATGTTTTTCTTATAGGTTGGATCGAGCCAAACACAGATTGTTAGATCTTAAGGTGTTTGCCCGCTCTAATACCAATTGAAAAGACGAGGGTACCGAGTACACCACCAATCGTTTATTTTAGTCCACATATAAGTGAAACCTTGGACGGTTCCTGTACTCAAGAACAAGATCTCCTTCAGATCTGATTGATTCACACAAGGGAGACAATATAAGAATCTGAAAGGCTATGTCAACAACCAAGTACGATACTTTAATTATAAATGATAAATCAAATATAACGCGGAAATAAAGTAAAGTACACACAAGATTTTTGTTAACGAGGAAACTACAAACTCGTAGAAAAACCCCGGGACCTCGTCCAGTTTGAATACTCTTAAGAATTAAGCCGCCAACACACCTACTCTCAGACTTCGGACTAGCTGGTGCAGACAATATGATCCTAATACGACTATTAGTCACAAAGATTTCCCCCCCCCGTATTCCTGCGCCTCTAACCACAGCAAGGTGGTCACGCACATGTACTCCCTTACGGAAACAGACGTCCTTTATTGTCTTACGCAAGAGTTGCCTCACAGCCCGTCCCGAGGACTATCTCTACCCGACCTCCAATCGGACGATTACAACCTTATCGAAAACAACCAAATAGCGGCAGGTCAAATCGCTATATGATATCCTTGGTAACTAACAGATATTTCATCGAAGTTGTTTTACACCAAGAGCGGGGATATTGAGTTTACTTAGGCAATAAACTCCACGAGATATCGATCAAGGTTTCAAAACCTAAACTCCCGAAAGAGCAACCTTGTCGTCCCTGTTGGAATCAAACAGATAGTTGTGGCAAGTACGATATGATATGACCTTGAAGAACAGTGTACCTGCAAAGAACAAATATAATAACAGCAATCTTGATTCCACTCAATATCTATAGTTTAGGCACACAAATCGAAAGCGGCTTGCTGACAAATCCAGGTTAATACATAAAGAGTATGTTCTAATCACAACGATCTTGAGTGGCCTTATTGCAGAAGAGAAGGACCATAGAAAAAACAAGATCGCAAGGTTTGATAAACGTGATAGAACATGACACAAATACAATCCAAAGAAGACTAGTAAAACATAAACTAGTTTCCCCCAGAGGTACTTCTAGGCTTCTCGATCCCTAGAGAAGACTTCCTCGCAATTCTAGACTGAGAGCAAAAGCTCAAAGGTAAATGAAAACAAAAGCGGCGGACACAAGCTATAGATCCGAAGAAAAGCTTGGTAGACGGATAAAGCTTTCAGGAGAGATACCGCTCCTATTTATATCGACTAATGCTTAGATTTAAAATGAGGCTAACTTAATTTCGGAAATTTATTAAAGCACATTTCCATATTAGTTCCGAAATTCCTCACTTAGACTCATAGCATTTAATGATATCTAATACTATAGCATTTTTTACATAATGAAAATATTATTCATAAATGAAAATATATTTTCAATAAATGTTTGGCCAATAGTAAACAAAACACATAATACTCATAAGGTATATTTGGATATTTCATTAATTCGAAATATGGTGCTTACCAAATATGCTCTCTGGGAAAGAGCTCTATTCGAAACGTGTCCTTTAGTTTCGAAAATCTCCTTAAGGTATTATTACTTCCAAATGTAGTCATCAACTTTAATAATATCGACATCACTTCCTAGGCTTTGCTGGATGGGCCAGAACGATCCTAGGTGGAAGTGGGATCTGGTCCAACGTGGTTCAACGTTCCGCATAAACGTATTCTTACAGACGTGGGCAAGCCTTGTGTGTTAAGCTTAAGTGAACACGTAGTTCCAAGGGACATTCCGAATCACGCAGAAGTATACTGCATGATTCAACGAGTAATAGCAAAATGTTGAATCTCCTGAATTCTTGATTCCAATGTAGATGATCACGTTAATGATATCCAAGAATTCAAATCAAAACATCAAATCAAAACATCAAATGAATAATCAAATGAATATTTGATCGAGTAGTAAAATCATACGAAGATCTAATCACATACAGTATTGATCAGAAATCATGTGTTTACTAACTAGAGCGACTAACCATATTTCTGATGATGACTCAAACAACTTAGTTGTACATTGAAGATGAACTAATTCAAACTTCAAACTGAGAATATCAAACTCATTAATTCGTTGAAGCACAAATCAAAATGATAGAGTTTGAACTTCGAAAATACGCATTCTGAGATAACCATATTAAGGTTTCGAAACCTACATACTGTTTGGCAGAAACCAGATTAAGGTTTCGAAATCTAAAGTTCATTATATGACCAAAAGCAAATTAAGGTTACCAAATAAAGTATAGCGAAACCAAAGTGAGGTTTCGAAATCTAGATTTTGTTTAACAAAACCTTGGTTAAGGTTTCGAAACAAGAAACACATATTGGAGTCGTCATAAATGTTTGGTGTCGAATTTGAGAGTCCATGTGGTCAAGAACCGTTTCAGCATCACACCTTTTTAGCCTTGACGCACATGTTATATTTCCCGGTTCACATAAACCTTTAGGAAACCCCGGGGTCTTTTTGACTTTGTAGAACTCACATGGTCAAGATTCATTGATCTTGATTCTCAAGTCACTGTTAGCCAACAAATATAGTTTCAGACTCATGTTCTCTCATTGGTCACAATATTTAAGTTTCGGGCCAATAGCTCACGGATACGAAAACCAGATTATGGTTTCGAAATCAACGTTTAATTTTACCAAAACCTACATTGAGGTTTTGAACATTGAAAATCCATAAGTTGAGATAACAAGAATATGGTTTCGGAATCCAGACGTATGATATGGCATACAAGATGTTCATATACATAATCAAGTAAATGATTCAGAACTTCAGTGTTCAGAGCCAAACCAAGACGTAATATTCGATGCTCAGAACAGCAATATATCGAGTCTACACAACATAAGTGTGAGTCACGATCTCACTTACATTTAACTCATACAAGTATTTGCTAATCAATCCGACAGAGTCAGACTAGGTAAGTAGAGACACAATATTGTGATGGATTAAATCTCGTAGTACTACCGAGACAACATCACACTGCTATATCCAACTCGAAGGTTTTAGGAAAAACCTTATATTACTTAGAGACAAAGAAGAAAAGAAAGCTCTAAGCAATACTGGAACGTCATAACTTCAACAACAATATCGCAAGCGATAAAGTGGAGTTATATCTTAAGACACACTAATCACAAGTGATCAAGTCATAACGTAAAGCTCAAGTAGAGAGTTATATTTTTGTCTTTTGTAGTACAAGTGTAAAAGATAATGGAATCACGTTATTTAGATTCACTAACCTCTTGAATGATGAAGCTGGATGTCTTCGTTTGATCTTTAGTCTTTCTTCAACTCTTCAAGTAGTGATTCCAAATCCTACCAAAATCTTCCACAACCTAAAGCTAACTCTCTCATGACTTTACCTAATGTGTTGTTTGGCGGTCGAGTTTTGATCACCAAATTTGATAACTAAGCTTGACATACCAACACTTAGTGAGGTTGACCGAGCCATGCTCTAACATATATATATTTTCTCTAGATAGTGTGGTGTGCTTGGTTTCTATCATGCTTATTTGCGGGGTTTATATGATATCTAAGGTACTCGCTTATCTCTTTTGTAACACATACCTAATTGTTGGGATAAGACCGACAACTGGAATTATATGAGTTGTCAGATATTATTATGCGCAGACGATACCTATTCCTGCCACAGCCGTACTGTCCGGGATGAATCCCGGTCAGGCTGCCTATACTGACAGTTGGGGGTATATAACATGTTATAGCCACGGGGTCACTATATCTCGCCTGGGACCATCATAGTCAGCCTTCTCTATTGTTTTTCCTTTCAAAGGAGTGTTTTTATACTTCCAGTCTATCTCAGGCTTGGGCGCCCCCTCATTGCCTTTTATAACCTTCAGAAGACATCCGTCCATTCTTCGTGTCGGTTGCCACTTTAACTGTGGATTTGGCTTCCTCCATGCAGATGTTTCTATTTATCCTGCCTTAACCGCACAACTCACTATATCTCTTCAAAACGATCAAAGACGGTGCTCACCGGGACATTTTTCATTCCCAGGAATGTTATTACCGAATTTTTAAGTAATAAATCATTTTATTTAAAATTAGACTAATACCTTATCAAGTGTAGCCAATTTTATATCTTCCTCATCGGTTATTCTTAAGATTAAATCCACTAAACTCCTAATCATTATGCGGTGGCTTACGTTAAATCTATTATGCCTTTTGGGTGCCTTTTATCTTTTTTTTTGCACCGACAACTTCTTCTTTCTTATCCTTGCATTTTTAGTATTATTGTTCTTGAAATCCTCTTATCTCACCAGTATTTTGTACCCTTGCATTGCAGAGTTTACATATATCCTCTTTTTTCCTCATTGTTCCAACATCTTCACGCTCTTCGGGTTCTGGCTATGTTCTCATCCGCTGTAGATTTTCTTTGCGCATGCCGGTATGTGCCTTTGTTGCTCTTATGCCTTGTAAGTCGCATTATTCCTTGTGGGTATCTGTTTTTACCTGAAAAACATATGTACCGTCTCTGGGTACTTTTGTAGTGCTCGATATCAAAATCGAACAAGACGAGCCTAAACCAAGTCAATAGCCGTTCCCGTCTTGCTTCGGTCACAGAGAGGATGAGATTGGTCTAGGGAGGGAAACAGTGAAAGAAACTTGAGATCAGGTTGAGGATGTGTGTTTCTGGGTGTGAGAGTTTAACATCTCCACCGTGAGAGTGACTGGAGGTCTCCAAGGCTAGAAGTGTGTTGAATTACTCAGAATATGGTTGTTGCTCGTGCACCGAGTCTTTGGTGTTCTTGAGTGTTCTGGTTATTCTGCCTTGGAAGATAGAGGAAGCCTCTATCTATAGTGTTGAACTCACCCTGATCTCTCGACAGAGGAGGTGGGAGTCGTGGAAGAGTGGAGGAGTGGAGAACATGAGTTGGTTTCTGTAACTACTTGAGTTGTGTAGAACATGTCCACTCGCGCCATCTTTGTATAACTGCCCATCATCTCTATCAGTTTCTTCCTAACTGCCGTAGGCCGCCAGACCAATACCCCTAAAGTTATCCCCCCGTGTGATGTTTTGACATCTCGAGTGTTGCGCAGATGTTGCGTAGTTGTGTTGAGTTTGAGCAGTGTCATGCGACTATGATGTCGTGACCAGCGTGAGTGTGGTGCTTTGGAGACATGCATAGTGGGTGTATAGGAGTGGTCTTGGCCGTTGGCCAAGGCCAGAAATTGTGGCGTCATGGTTCATGGCGCCATGGGCTAAGGAGGCCACGGCCTTGGCCTTTGGCCAAGGCCAGAAGTTGTGGTGTCATGGTTTCATGGTGCCATGGGCCAAGGAGGCCAAGGCCAACTTGATTGCGGCGTACTTGCGCACTTGTGTT
>JAJJMA010216951.1:0-11794 GCA_023529015.1 Papaver nudicaule | reverse complement strand
ACATGTTCCAATAGAGAAATGGGCATTCACCCATCAAGTTTGGAGTGTGTTGTTCAAAGATGTTAGTTTAGAACATAAATCAATTGCGCTATGTGATGAAGCTTGTGCAGATCTGGGAACAAAAGCTGGAGATTACAAACCTACAAACTGTAGGCCTAAGTACAACAGTATCATCACTGTAAAAGTTGAAATGAAACTCACTGATCCTCTTAAGAGAGGTAAGTGGTGGAATACAAGAGATGGTGGGAAGAAATGGGTGAAATACCACTGGGAGAAACAACCGCTCAACATTTGTGATCAATGTTGGACGGTAGAACACAATGATGACTTATGTCCAACTGTAGTTGAAATGCTTTATGTAAGAGGGCTCACTGATGAAGAATATGATAATAAAGAAATGGATGAAGAAGAGGAATTAGCCACAAAGGCTACTGAAACTGAAGCACAAGAGATGAACATTTAAGATGAAGATTCAAGCAGTGGCAGTGAGAATATGAAAAACAAGAGATCCAGAAAAATGAATCCTTACCAAATTCTAATACCACCTCAATACCTATCATTCCCCACCAAAATGTGAAAAACATGGATCATGATGAACCTGAGTTTCTTAACAGAGCTATTAATAACAAAGAGGACACTGAGATGGGAGGCAATGGAGGGGACACTAACATCATAAGTGAGCCTCTTTCATCTAATCAAGGGAACACTGCAAAACATGTATAATTCAAAAATACTCCTATAACTCTCCATCTCTCAGTTTTATTTATACTTCCAACTAGCCATACCAACTTTAAAACAACTGCTATATTGTGTTTGTATTTTCACTATCACCCACATTGGTTTTTAAATATGCATTTTAGTTTAAAGAATCATACAACATCACCATGAGAGTTTTAGCCCGGAATGCTCAAGGTTTCCTTTCACAAGTCACTAGGGATCACATAAAGCATACTGTTTCCATACATGACCCTGATATAGTATTCATTTCTGAAACCAAGATAAATGATGTGACAATTCTTAGACTCACAAGCTATCTCAATGTTCCAAAAAAAACTTAAATGCCTTCTATAGGTCAAGCAGGGGGGATCATTTTAATATGGAAAGATGGTTTTTCTTGAGAAGTTGTTAATAATCCGATAACATGATTCATGCTTTAGTCACCAATGACCCTGCTAGAAGGGAATGGTTTCTCTCTTGTGTCTATGGTACACCATATAGAAACAATAAAGTTGAGCAATGGTCTTACATCAAAGACCTTAGTGGTAGTGTGTCCATTCCTTGGGTCATTATATGTGATCTTAATATTACTCTGAACAATGAGGAAAGAGTAAACCAAAATCCCTCTGCTGCTACTTCCACTGAAGTTATTTCCTTAATTAGAGAATCAGATTGGTATGATTTAGGATTTAGTGGAAGTCCATTTACATGAACTAGTAATAGTCATGTAACTGGCAAGTACAAATCTATAATAGACATAGCTCTTGTGAATAGTGAGTGGAATATTAAATATCCTGACTCAATACTTCATCATTTGCCTCAGAATGGTTTTGACCATACTCCCATTCTACTAGACTTATATAGTGCAAGTTTTAACAAAGGTTGAAACTGGAAATTTTTTGAGCATTGGTTGCAAAACTCACAATATTCAGAAAAAATAAAAAATGCTTGGCTTTCTGATTATAATGGTTCCACAACTTTTGTTTTCACTAATAAGCAAACAAATATCAGAAAAGAGTTAGCTAAATGGAGCAGGGAAGTGTTTGGAATATGTAGAGTAAGATCAAGGAATATCAAAAAGAATTAAAACAACTGCAAGTTTCTGACAGAAATGGAAGTAATACTGATTCAGTGTTGTGACTAGAAGCTAAAAATTAAAAGATGGAATGGTTATGTTGCTTCCCTACTCAGACAACATGGGAGAGATAAATATTACAATGACTATGATAGAAACACTAAATACTATCATATAAGAGCAAACAAAAGAAAATCCAGAAATAACATAGATTCTCTCTTGGCTCCAGATGGTAGTTGGTGTAAAGACATGGTCTCTTTAGAGAATCTCTTGACTTCTCACATTCATAAGATAAGTTCTACTACTTCACCAGGGGACACTTATTATTTCATCAAGCAGGTACATCGTTCTTCACGGTCATACATATTGTACTGCATCCAGCTATTTGCTTGTTTCCAACTGGGACGACAAGGTTGCTCTTTCGGGAGTTTTGGTTTTGAAACCTTGATCGATATCTCGAGGGGTTTATTACCAAGTAAACTTAAATATCTTCGCTCTTGGTGTAAAACGGCTTGAGTGAAATATCTGTTAGTTTCCAAGAATATCATCTAGCAATTTGACCTGCGCTATTTGGTTGTTGTCCATAAGGTTGTGGTCGTCCGATTGGAGGTCGGGTAGTGATAGTCTTCATGACGGGCTGTGGAGCAACTCCTAGGCAAGACAGTGAATGACGTCTGTTTGTTTAGGGGAGTACATGTGCGTGACCACCTTGTTGTGGTTGGAGGCGTAGGAATACTGAGGGGAAATCTTTGTGACTAATAATCGTATTAGGGTCATATTGTCAGCTACTCCGAAGTCTGAGAGTAGGTGTGTTGGCGGCTTAATTCTTAAGAGTATTCAAATTGGACTAGGTCCCGGGATTTTTCTACGAATTTCTAGTTTTCTCATTAACAAAATTCTTGTGTGTGCTTTACTTATTTCCGCAATATATTTGACTTGTCATTTATAATTAAAGTATCGTACTTGGTTGTTAGCATAGCCTTTCGGATCTTGTATTCACTCCCTTGTGTGAACAATCAGTGACGAAAGAGATCTTGTTCTTGAGTTCTTGATTACAGGAACCGTTCAAGGTTTGACTTATAGGACTAAAATAAAAGATTGGTGGTTTACTCAGTACCCTCGTCTTTTCACCCTTGCAATGCTACTTGTGCCCGTCGGCAATCCTATTATAAGTGTTTGGTTTGCCAAGATAGTGGCTTATCGCCAGTCTCCGGGGGTCTTATACTTTTCTGCCAGCACTTACATATCACAAGTAACGCAAATGGATTAATGAATAAAACTATATGTTACCCATAACTTCTTCATTTAAGGGAGGGTTGGGCGAGGTACATTACTTCCTTGGCTTAACTTCAGATTGTCTTGATATGTGGCCCTTAGGCTAAAACAAGACGTTTTAGGTCTAGAGCTGTTAACTCTGGGAGACTCTTGAGTCTATGGCATTTTGCCTTAATGTGTGGCCCTTAGGCTGAAATATGGCCTTTTTGGTCGAGAGATGTTGGCTCTGAGGGACTCTTGAGTCTATGTCATGTTTCCTTAATATGTGGCCCTTGGGCAAAAAACATGACCTTTTTGGTCTAGAGCTATTGGCTCTGAGACTCTTGAGTCTATGATATTTTGGCGAAGCCTTCAGGTTTTTATTTCGGCGAGGCTCGTGAGACTTCTTGCTTTCTCTCTTGGTTCTTTTGACTAATCGGCGAAAGTAAATGACACAGTAATTTTTTAACGGGGTTCGGCGCATAATAACAAACCTACGTCCCTGGATCTTATTCGTACGTTGTCGTTTACAAAAGCTTAATAATATTTCTTGGGTATTATGCCCGCCCAAGACTTCGGAGTTTTACATCATATCTTCAAGGGTAATACGTTTGATAAACTCAGCATTCCAAGGATGATCCAGCTCCTTGCCATGCTCGCCTATCAGCACATATGCTCCACTCCCAGCTACTCGCTTAATCATGTAAGGACCTTCCCATGTTAGCTCCAGCTTTCTGCAACCTTCCTTCTGATAAGGGGGTATCTCTCGCAATACAAGGTCGCCTGGTTGATATTCTCTATGAATAACTCGCTTATTGTATTCCCTTGATAGTCGCCGATGGTAATCCTCCATATGAGTCAAAGCTATCAGCCGTTGTTCTTCTAAATCATCGAGTTTCTCCAAGATTAAATCAGTATTCAAGTTCTTTTCCCATGCCTCATGCTTTGTTATCGGCAAGATGACTTCTGATGGCAATACTGCTTCTGTTGGCGATTCCTGCAGAATCAAGATGCACTTTGTTGTAGAATTCTCAAAGCCAAATACACGAGAGATATCTCCAACTGCTTTGCGAAGAAACCTAAAAAATGTTCATCTACTTGGGCTGATCCGCTGAACACTGGGAGTCAGTTAAAAGAAGACTATATGTGGCTTACTAGTAAGGATTCTAATGTTACCATTCTAGAATTAACGACTCTTGGATCCCTTGTCTGCCCAATCCTATCAGAAGATGTTAGCCAACAATGGTGGTGAACCCCTCTTTTTAATGACACATCTTTTCCTTGGAAAACATTTTGGGCTATTAAGAAGTTAACTCCCAAAATCCATAATTTTTCATGGCATGTTATCTATGATGGTATAGGTGTGTCTAGTAAGGTAGGTAAATCTGTGAAAGGTGTTTTCACGGACTGTTTGATGTGTGAAGATGCAATTGAGACTACAGTGTATTTATCAATTGTCTTGTGACTCATGCCATATTGTTTGCATGTACCTTAAGTATGAGGTTCCAGGATAATAACAAAAGTAAAACCCAGGAGTTGCTGGCTTCTTGGGTTTTGATACTTGATCATTATAGGTTCAATCTGGGTCTGTGCATGTTATGGGCAATCTGGAAGGTAGAACTGAATTGGTGTTTGATCAAAATCCAATCAACATTCACGTAGTAATAGCTCATGGTTTGTATGGGTGTAGCATGTACCATTATCAGGATGAAGAACCCGCGATGCAAAGACAACCCAATACTCAGCCAATGACAGTCGTGGACAAGAATCAACGATGTTGTTCCCCTCTTTCAGACTTCTCAAGATCAACGTGGATGCATCTTGGCATCATTTAGATTCTTCCATGTGTTGTAGTGGTTAGAAATTATCTTGGTAAATTTGTGAGTGTCCAACCAGGTGGATGGATGTGATCTTTTAAATCCACTAACTGCAGAATCTCCTGGATTTGTTTTGGCAATGTCATTGGCTACAAAAATGAGTTACACTAAGGTCATTATTGAACGAGATGCTCAGAATCTGATACAAACTATATGACAAACGTTCCCTGCAGATCATTTCACTTTATAAATCAGATTAAGCAGATGCCTGGCTGCTCGGGTGGTATTTTCCTATATTCTGCAAGAGACAAAAAAGCTTGGTTACTCATCAACTTGCTGCATATAACTCTTCGGTATAATGTTCACAATTGGTGGATATCTTCTTAACCTTTTTTTTTTTTTTTTTTTTTTCCGAAACGAAAAAATTTTCATTGCTTAAACATAAGAGATTACAAGATTTTTCATCTACCAACAATTGGGTACGAATGCATGCTGGTAGATATCTTCTTAGCCTTCTTGCATTTCTTCGTGCCTCTTTTTGGAAGAAATGGTGCGTTTGCTGTTTGTCCAAGGCCCATGACCAAAGAAAAAGAAAGGAGACACACAGTAATTAGGAGAGCACGTCGTCCTTTGTAGCCACGCCTGTACTTAGTGGCACCCCACACTGTAGAGGTAAAATGTCCTAATCTAAAACCAAGATATTGTAAGAGTATATTTTGTTTAAGCGGGAACCGAAGGGAAGAAAAGAATTGCCGATCCCTGGCTGTCTGAATCTGGAAACATGTTAACCTATACGTAAAAGAAGAAAGAAACCCTAGAGATCCGAAACTATGGATCGAATCCTTAAAGCTGCAAGAACTTCCGGTTCTTTAAATCTATCTAATAGATCTCTCACGTAAGTTCAATTCATTCGTAAATTAGATACTTTCTTGTTTATTATTCGAATCAACTAAAATCAAGGATTTCAAATTTGTTGTGCTATGTTTAAACGGCTGGTTAGGGAATATTTGAGTGACTGGATCAAATTAGGGTTAATGTGAATAGTTAAACACCATTGCATTTGTAATTTGACCAGCTTTTAACATTGTTTCAGGGAAGTACCAGATGAAGTTTACAAAAATTTGGAGGGACTAGTAGAGGGTGGAAACTGGTGGGAGGTATTTTTTTTCTTTATTACTAATATTGTCTATAAATGTTTATGAGATTCTAAGTGAAAAACTTGTAATGGCGTTTTAGTTAACCTTCTTGAATGTGTTCATCTTGTATTTGTAGACTGTGGAACTACAAAAGGTGATTTTAGCTCATAACGAAATCGAAGTTTTGAAAGATGATATTAGAAATTTATCTACGTTAGCTGTCTTAAATATCAGTCATAACAAGCTAACTCACCTTCCAGCTGCTGTAGGAGAGTAAGTGTGCTGAATTTTGTAAAAAAAGACTCTAAAATTGAAGTGTTTCTTTTTCCTTGCTGACAATTTTACACGTATGTGTCAGGCTTCAAATGCTAAAATCATTGGATGTGTCATTTAACTTGATAACTAGTATACCTGAAGATATTGGATCAGCTGCTTCTCTTGTCAAGTAAGCTTCCCAAACCACACTTCTCATCATCTTTTTTATTTTTTGCGAGGAGAAAGGTTAAGCTACCCTTCTTATCATAGTTGATGCCTTTGGAAGTAACTCAAGGAGATATCGTTTTACTTTTCTTTTTATTTCCGAGCTCTAGTTCTTTATTATTTCATTGGATTGGACAAGCTTCCTATATATCTTTTTAATATGTTTATTATCGAAGTCATCGCAGAAAAAATAATGATCAACCTAGACCACAGTAATATAAATAAACAGTAGCTAAACCAGAAAAATAATAGGGAGACATTTACAAAAATAATTATAGGACCAATACCAAAAAATGGATCGAACAAGAACTCCTGTGCAAGTACTTGGTATCATATATGTGCAGAAAGCATGCCTAAGTACTGTGCTTTGTGTGATATGATATATTTGTTCCCTTGTTTAACCCAATGTGTGGTGTTTCAGTATGCTTTGTGAACTTAATGTGAAGAATCCTGTATCATTGCCATGTATTCCTCACTAACCATTTGATAACGAGCATCAAAGTGTCATTTACATTCTTCTTATGTCTGACACTGCTTAATTTTGCTGACCATTTTTCAGGCTTGATTGCTCGAATAACAAACTTAAAGAACTCCCAAGATCCATAGGGAGATGCGTAAATTTGTCAGATCTTAAGGTAATCCATCGGTGAATATTGTGTGTGCATCCCTTTTAAAAGCTTTGCCCTTCATTGTTTTCACAATATTAGATGTTGAAGTCTATTATTGTCTCCTTCTCAGGCCTCCAACAACGGCTTAACAGGATTGCCAGAAGATTTAGGCAACTGCTTAAAATTGGTGAAACTGGATGTAGAGGTACTTGCATTTAGAGCAAATTTCATGTTGATCATGTATTATTCATTGTGCTTTTATGTGCCAATTGCCAAAATCATGATCTTTTTCAAGTACTGAGATATCTAAAACCTTTATCAGGGGAACAAGTTAACAAATTTGTGTGAAAACAATCAAATATCATGGACAACGCTTACTGAACTTAATGCTTGTAAGTGTTTCAATGCATGTTATTACTGACATCTATAATCTGCAAATCTTTTTTCTGGAGATTGTATAACCATATTGGTGGGTTTTTATGCAGCCAAGAATTTGCTTAGCAGCATCCCAGAAAATATAGGAAGTCTTTCACGGCTCATTCGCTTAGACTTCCATCAGAACAGTGAGTGGAAATTGCATTCATTATCTTAGATATTAAAAGAATCTTTGTGTATAACCTGAGGCATGGAGACACAAATGCTCTCTGAATCTCAATTTTTCTACTCATATATATTCTGACACCTATTTACGTATTTTGGGTGCAGAGATTACTTCTATCCCATCATCAATCGCGGGTTGCAGTTCGCTCACTGAATTCTCAATGGGGTCTGAATTTATATAAATTGTCTTTTTTTGGTACTACTGCAATAGCATATAGTTATTGATGTTAAATGTCATCTAACTTCCAACATTTGACTTTGAATTTCAGGAACAACATGCTCTCTTCCATACCGGCAGAAATAGGGGCTCTCACTCAATTAGGAACACTGGATCTTCATTCAAATCAGGTAGTTTGGTTTGCGTCGCTTCCTAGTTGTTTTTATCTGGATCAGAACTATTTGATTGTGATTTCTAATTTTCTGATACTGCGCGCAGCTGAAGGAATACCCTGTTGAGGCGTGCAGGTTGCAGGTCTCAGTCCTAGATCTGTCAAATAATTCACTCTCAGGCCTACCTCCAGAAATTGGTAAGGTTAGCAGTTGGCTGCAGCTTGTTTGAGCCTTCTCAGAGGAGCGACATGATAATCAGTATCATTCTTTTTAGCCCTTTAATGTGCCACCATTTTGTAAACCTCCAAAGTTGCCTATATATCTAATTGGTCCACTCTTCAGGGTCCTGAAATTTGTTGCAAGCTGTCCAAAAGGAATATAAATTTATAGTTAGCAAATTAGCATCAATTTAACTTAATGCTGCATCCAATCTCGGGTAGTCTGGTTCTCTTCCCATCCTCCTTCAATACCAATTTGGTTGAGATCCAAAGATTGTCATAAAGTGTCATTCTGGAATTATAAATTTGGGTAAAACTGTCTTTAGTAATGGGTGATTGTGTATTAGTTTCCTTTGATGTCTCAATTTTTTCACCTTTCCACCGATGGAGTACTTACTGACTCATGCACAACTAGCAAATTTCTATTGTTTGTCTATCCAATTTTTCAAAATTATTAGCGAACGATGGGAACCTAATAGTGCTACCACTTTTGATGCTAATTATCCTACAGGCATGATGACGAGTCTCAGAAAGCTTCTGCTCGTTGGTAATCCAATGCGAACTCTTCGAAGGTTTGAATTGTGGGGCTTGGTTGTTTACTTGATTTAATGGGTTGACCAGTTTAGTAGTTTACCTAACTGAGTTTAATTATAGCTCGCTGGTGAATGGTCCTACACCTGCGTTATTGAAGTATCTCCGAAGTAGAGTCTCTGCTGATGAAGGCAAGTTGAAACTGAATTTCTTAAATTAGTACTGATGTGCATAAATCAAATATGTATAACTGTTTAACCGTAAATGCTTTCCTCTCACAAATATTATGCGCTGTTCTGTTCATTTTGACACAATCAGAGCTGTGATGCAGGTTCTGGATCTGCTTCCACTCCCTTGAAAGAAGATGTAATTGCCAAGGCAGCTCGGCTGTCTCTCTCTTCCAAGGTCCGTGCATATCTTAATGTTGTGACCACATTTGTAGGTAACTGATAGTTCACTTGTAGAGCATAGTATATATACATTATATGCATGGTTTTAGATATAAAGTTGCCATCCTGTCTTTTAGATGAAGAGACACATTTGTAGGTAACTGATAGTTCACTGGTAGAGCATAGTATACATTGTATCATGCATGGTGTTAAATATAAAGTTGCCATCCTGTCTTTTAGATGAAGAGCCACTTTGATTGTATTGTTGGAAATCAAGATTCTTTAGGAGGCCACTGAAGATGGATCTAACCTTGCATGGATTTGATGTTTGCAATTATGATGGTTTGGACCTTTCTTTTTGGTCCGAATATCTCAGATCTTTCAACTTTTTTACGTGCATATGGAAAATTTGAACTTCTTTGCCTTCCATCTTTTCAGGAACTTTCTTTAACTGGGTTGGGCTTGGTCTCAGTTCCACCTTCAGTTTGGGAATCAAGTGATATTGTAAAAGTTGATCTTTCTAGAAATTCCATTCAAGGGCTACCAGGCGAGCTTTCATCGTGTACCTCCCTTCAGGTAATTTTAGGATAACATGCTTTTGGTAGGGGATAAAGACTCACATGATGATATAATAAACTCATATACCTACATACATACATGAAGTTCGGTAATTCATTGAAGCAAGCTTGTAAACTGGCCATACATTGAATCCATCTTGAGTGGCCAGGTTTGCTACTTGTTATATGGCAAGCTTCCATTAGAACTTAGTGAAACTTGGGTGCCTTCTTATTCTTCTCACTGTGTTTCAGACTTTGATATTGTCGGGAAATAAATTAAAAGAATGGCCTGGGTCAGTTTTAAGCTCTCTCCCTAATCTCTTATGTTTGAAGCTGGACAACAATCCCCTTGCACAGGTGATTTACTTATGATTCAATTATATTTAACATCTTTAAGACACTGGCATTGAAAAGATTCAATGTTAGTATATCAGAAGCACCTTGTATATAATACATATGCCACTCAAGTGCCATGTTATATTCTTCTCCTGTTTTTATATTTTAAGCTTCCATGTTTGTTGGATTGGCAGATCCCTTCAGATGCGTTTGGAGCTCTCTCGAAACTCCAAATACTGGATTTGAGTGGTAACACTACTTCATTACCTCAACATCCTGCATTCTCTAGTTTACCTCAGTTGCAAGAGCTTTACCTTAGGTATTCCTTGGGCCGGACTAGCATCTTCATTAATTACTCCATAAAGTGCATCATAACATTATCTTTAACTATACCTTGTGGATACAGGCGTACTCAACTACATGATGTCCCTTCAGATTTATTGTGCTTACAACAGCTGCGGATTCTGGATTTAAGCCAAAATTCACTTGTATCAATACCAAAGGTAACACCAGTTTATTTTTTGGTTCTAAAACGTGTTCTGGTGCTTACTAGTTATATTCATATTTCGTGGTTGGGTTTAAATTGATAAGCAGGAATTTGGGAGATTTACATCTCTCATTGAGCTTAACCTGTCTGACAACAACATCTCAATGATTCCACCGCAGCTGGTCAGGAAACAACATCTCAACTCCTTTATTTTCTTATTTCCATTGCACATAGATTTGAGTTGATAGTGGTGCGTTTATATTGTCAAATAAAAGCATCAAGTAGTTGTGGGGAACTAATTGGCATGATTTATTAATTTTTGTTGCGCCTTTTTCGGATACCTCTTCTTATATAACAAAGTTATTCGATCAGGGTTTACTGGAAGATAGCTTACAGGCCTTGAGACTTGATGGGAATCCATTAAGAAGGTAGAACTTTCACCCTTTATTTTGCTTTACATTTTTTTTTATCTGAGGAAACAACTGGCAGCAAAATTTGAACTTGACTCGAGAGGTCTGTCTAGTATTTAGTTGCTAATATCACCATCTCTATTGAGGCGAGTGTTAAAATTGATTAGCTTATTAACTGTCCTTGGTTAGTTTTTTAACTTTGAAGTGGCCACTCAACTTGTCTTATTGTTTTTAAATTTGAAATGAACAGCCACTCAGTTCTACTGGAAATTAACGGTAATTCTATTGTATTTCAAACCTCAAACTCAAATTTAACGATTTCTGCAGCATTCGACGTGCCATTTTGGATCGTGGAACCAAAGGAGTTTTGAGTTATTTGAAGGAACGAATTCCAGAGTAGGAACTTGACAACAGCTCAGGTTCCTTTACCTATTTTTTCCTACTTGTATTTCAGCTGAAGTTATTTGTTGATTTGTTTTCCATTTGAACTCCAGTTGATGTTTGTTTGTTTTGTTCTGTTGAGAAGGTCAGAATTGTGTCAGTGGCTACACCGAGACCTTAATATTTCTATGATCATGCATATAAGCTCGATTTGTATTTGTAAGCTTGAAATACTTTTATACTGTTGATTTTTATTTTTTTTCTGATGCAAAATGATAATTCATTCATAGATTAAGATGGAAAAACATAGTTCAAATCTTCTAAAACTTGACTGGAAATGAAAGCAGGCATAGTGCCCTACCAAACCTTAGAAACTCTGAATTTCCTAGCATGTTTTGCCAAGCAATCTGCTGGCTTATTACATTCCCTATTAACGTACTGACATGACCAACTTCTAAAGAAACTTAA
>JAJJMA010216936.1:0-10087 GCA_023529015.1 Papaver nudicaule | reverse complement strand
GTGCCTAAGTCGCAACCGATCTTTGGGCCCGAGTTAAGAGTCATCTCAGATCACTTTCATTTGCTAACGTACGTTTCAAAAGGGTCAATCAAAATGCTACAAACGCTGCAGAACAGGGTACGAACACCTCCACGCCTCAACCGGAAAATATGTAAATAAAGCATCGACCTCTGAGAAGCATACATGGAAACTGAAGCAAGTTGAAGAGACAAACAGGTATAACCGATTCGTGAATGGCATAGTTACACCCATATTGATTATTTTTTCTCCTGATATGTGAAGAGATAATTTACAGGCAACTTTCGACTTTCGATGATGTACATGTTTATGCCATGTCTTCGGCCTCCACCTTGCAACTGAAAAGTCACGTCCCATTCAAGCACTCTTCAGTGGAGTGTCTTCTCAATCCCAAAGAAACAAAACCATGTGAATATCTCTTGGAACTGGAGGTGAAGATAAAACCGGTTATGCAACTTCCGTTGTTTTCGGCTAGAGCCAGAAAAGTTGATTCATTGTTAAAACTCCAAGAGGTACTTACAGACCGAGTGAAATGCATTTCACAAATTTTGGGCTTGAACTACAAAACCAATTAACCTGAACTCAATGCAAAGAGACGGGGATAAAAAAAATTATCAGCGCACTGGAACATACAATAAAATGCAATTAGTATGGTTGAATGCAGCAATTTTTACCCAACATCCATTTTGTATGGTAAATCGGGAGAGCTTTTTAGACGTCAAATGTTTACACTATATGTGTTGCACGAAGCAATGTAATGTCCATTGTCGCAGGTTTGCTACCGCAAACCTTTTAGATGCTCTCGGTGCGTATGCACCGGGTAGTATGCTTGTATGGTATAATGACAGAGATTATGCAACATTTGCCTGCAAAACTGAATTGGGTTTTAAGGTCAGGCTATTTATGCAGATTAGTCAAGTGGTCCACGCCCTCACCATTCAAACAATATGAAATTGATTTGAGGAATTGGTTTTAGATTGGTGTCGGAATACATGGAGTATATTCAGGGGCGACGGCAGTATAGGGCAAGTGGGGGCAGTTGCCCCCACTTGCCCAATGAAAAATTAGTGTTGGGTAGTTAATTTTCAAGCCTAATTAAAAAAAAAATCAGAAGTTGCCCTCACAAGCCCAATGAATATACTGTATATTCCCTGATTATTTGATGCATAATTGGAGGGAAGAAAAGATCCTACAAAGTTAAGCCCCCCGTGACAATTGTAGGGTACCATGCCATAAAGATAAAGGGGTGATGTACTAGGTACAATAATTGTCACCACCCGTGACTGTCCGTCTTTATTACTTTGCAGTTGCACCATAAAAAGTGCTCAAGTGAGTCGGAAAACCTTGTAGATCAAAAGACATTTTCAAACCAAGTCTTCTTCATATCTTCAACCACAGAGAGAGAAGGAAAAGATTGAGAGATTGGTAATAAAAATCAAACCTGTAAAGATCAAGAAGCATATACATACTCTCTGTTTATTATTTCTGTAATAACAAGACATGGAAGGTGCTGGAACAAAAGCTAATGAATCAAAGTTGTATGAGTTGCTATTGAAAGCCTCCGGTAATACGAAAAAGAAGAGGAAGAAAAAATTGGATTTGTATTGATATGTGCAATCGGTATGAGCGAACTCGGAAATGTGATGTTACCAAGGTCCAGCTGTTGAAGGCTTCATGTGTACCGAATTGATGCTCGACATATGGAATGATCTCAAACAAAAGTCGGTGCTAATCCTGAGTACAACCCTCTCCATCCCCGACTCCTACGCTGTCAACAAAAGCAGATCTCATGGTTATATGTAATTAAATAAGGTGACTTGCGATAAATACTTCTCAGGATTTTGTGAGTCGGCTATGGCATTGCTGAATGAACACTGGCATTGAGATGGGAGAACACACCTAGGAACCCCAGATAAAGCAGCTTACAGTTAAAATCAACCTTCAATTGTCAGGTTAGGCAAGTCTAGTTTGCTGAGTAGTTAACAATTCCAGCATTCCAAGTTATAGACATTGGACAAAGGTTTAAACCAACTAGGGTGATGTAAGATTTTAATGTCTTGAAATGGTTTTTTCTGCATATATTTCCACTGCAGCCCCTTTCATGTTATTGTTGTTATGGAACAATTACAGAACCAATTCTTATGTAACAAAATGAAATTTTGAGGAATAAAATGAAATTTCTTACTTGTGGAGTTTCACCATTCCAGGTTTTTGTGAGATTATATGTACTTGGAAATTGACAGGGATGTATAGGAAATGTAAGAATGGGTGCCTGCTATCAAGGTTCCAGACCCAAAAAAATAACTCAAAACACCCAAGTCTTTGATTGCGAACTCATTTCCAATACGTTTAATCATTTCTGAATTATTGTGTTTGTTATAAGGACGTATATAAGGGTAACATGCACAGCCGAATACTTTCAGAAACCGTTAATCTGGAGTCTTTCTAAATAAAACTGCAAATGGTGATGAGTTCTTCAATGTAGGAGTAGGTAACCTATTTATTGGATACACAGCCGCCTCAAATGCATGATTCCAAAAATAAGTTGGAATTTTGGCGTGAGCCATTAACGTAAGACATGTATCAACCACATGTCGATGCTTCCTCTCAACTGCACCGTTTTGTTAATGTGTGTGAGGACACGAAACTCTATGGTCAATACCAAAACGAGCAAAGTATTGTTCTAGTTTTTGAAATTCTCCTCCCCAATCTGATTGAACGGCCTTAATAGTGCAAGAAAACATGTTCTCCACCATTGCTTCTTCTCAAAGATTCGAAAAACATCTGATTTGAAAGTAATAGGATAAATCCAAGAATACTTCGAATAATCATCCATAAATAGAACTAATACTTGAAACCAGATGTTGAGATAATAGGTGAAGGACCCCCAAACATTTGTAAAAATTAAATCTAGAGGAGCTTCAGAGATGGAGTGAGTCATTCTTAATGTTTACCGATGACTTTTACACCCAACTAACAAGCTTCACAAAAATGTAGAAATCCTACTGTTACTAGCAGGTAACTTATTTTTATTTAAGACTAATTGTATTATTATGTAGGCTGGATGACCCAACCTATGATGCCAAACTTCTTGTGACGTCTTCTCCCCGATTCCAATGAATGTCGTCTCTGTTTTTTACCGTTACCAAAACACCAACACTCTAGTTCAAAAATGTTTGAAAACACGCAACCTAGCTACCTCACATTTAGCTCGGCGCGGCAAGTTTCCACTCCTCTGGTGTGTCAAATCCCAAATATTAACCGAACTCGAACTTCAATGACCATTCTTGTTAGACGATATATCTAGACGCCGTCACCATTCAAACACTACGTAAATGATTCGAGTAATTGGTTTTAGACTGGTAAAGGAATACTATTCCTGATCATTTGATAATTGGAGGGAAGAAAAGATCCTAAAAAGTTAGACCCCCCGTGACAATTGTAGGGTACCATGCCACAAAGATAAAGGGGTGATGTACTAGGTACAATAATTGTCACCACCCGTGACTGTCCGTCTTTACTTTGCAGTTGCACCATAAAAAGTGCTCAAGTGAGTCAGAAAACCTTGTAGATCAAAAAACATTCTCAAATCAAGTCTTCTTCATATCCTCAACCATAGAGAAAGGAAAAGCTTGAGAGATAGATTGGTTGGTAATAAAAATCAAACCCGTGAAGATCAAGAAGCATATACATACTCTCTGTTTTTGATCTCTGTATTAAAAAGAGATGGAAGAAGGTGCTAGAACAAAAGCTAATGAATCAAAGTTGTCTGAGTTGCTATTGAAAGGCTCCGGTAATGCAGAAACGAAAAAGAAGAAGGAGAAGCAATGGGATTTGTATTGATCTCCACAATCGGTATGAGCGGATTCGGAAAGATGTTGTTACCTTGCTCCAGCACTTAAAGGTGTCCTACGTAATGGCATATGTATGAGAGGTGTAAGAAGAGTTTGTAAGTGTGCATGTCGCACATGTGAGTTTGAGATGAACGTATCTGTTGAGTATATAACTCACAGTCACAGAAACCCATTGTAATTATCATCTCTCTTATTATCAATTGATATCAAATCGTTGCAATTTAGACATCCGTCTAGGAATGTCACTACTACGTGCCCAATTGCTGATCAGCGTATGGTATGATCTCAACCGAAGTCGGTGCTAATCCCTTTGAAGACATGTACGAATGCTATCTGAATTGAGTGAAGAACAATTTCAAATTTTCATAAAGAGAACAGATTGTCAGCATTGGTCATGTTTCTCGTTTTGCAAGATACACTAGAAATATAATTAAGTGAATGCAAACATTAGTAGAATACACTGAGGGATTGAGCGATCCAACTCATTACAACAAAAAATAGTAAGGGGGGGTTAAGCCATTTAGAGCTTACTGTTGTAATAATTTGATGTATTGAAAATTGCTGTAATGGTTTCACCATTCTAAGCTTTTGTAAGATTAATTTCACCACTTTGGAAACTTGGTTCTTTCATGTTATTATTGTGTATCTCCTCGTGTAATTTGATGTTTTAGGGAGAAGATTGAAATTTGTTATGTGGTTTCACCATTCTAAGCTTAAATGTATAGGAATTGTAAGAATGGCATACCAACTTTCCCTCCAGCCACAGTGAGTCAGAAAAAAATTCCCCAAACTGAAGAATGACTGGACCTGTTAAAAGAGCAGGTACGTAACAGAATCCTAATACTCATTAGTTAGAAAATCAAGTTACAGTTATTTCTTCTGAAAGAAAATACTGATCACAGATCGTGGAATACTTGTAACTGCTAACTGTAAAGTTGGACTGAAGTCCACTACCTATAAACCCAGGGACCAAGCGCGACTTTACCATTGTACGGCAATGACATCTGCAAACAACTTACTTATTGCTAACAAAACAAACTATTATAGATACTGTGAGTCTAGAAATCTCTGAGACCACACCCAATGGTCTTAGATGAAGATCTACTCAAGAACACTTAAGCATAAACACATCTAAGTTAAAGTAAAGACAATCAAACATAGTAAATGCAAGAAAGGTAAAAGAATCAAGACACAAGCATGTTTTTTAACAAGGTTCTTCCTCACGGTGGAGGCTTACATCCTTGGTATTTCATTAATCATGAGCATGGTTACAACGTTAGCTACCTTCACAATTAACTAAAATGGTCTTGATCTACAGTCTTCAAGTCTTGATCTACTGTCTTCAAGTCTTCTTCCAAGTTCTCACTCACAAGTCACAAACCTAACGATAAGAGTTGTATCTTGTACTAGCTAGGGTTGCTCTTGTGAGTTCTCACTTGGTTCTTGCTTGGTTCTCTAACTCCTAAAGAGCTGGGTATTTATAGGCAAGAAGGTTAGGTAGTACATATTCTAGTGTTACAAGGGCTATGGAAACTAAACTATTTCTATTTATTCCTCGAGATACACAATCCCTTCTGGGAGTCTTCCTTTCTGGACGCCAGTCTTCTGAGACACCTCCCAGAGGTATCTCTGAGCCTTCCTTAGACATCGTATAGCCTCTGGCCTTCGATCTTCTAGTTATGTTATCTCTCAGAATCCCCTTTGTAACGCACCTTCCAGAATATGACTCCTTTTAGCTCTTCTCGTACCGTATCTTCTCTGAGGGTATCCTCTGAGGCCAGTCCCCAATGGGACCTTCCAGAGGATATCCTCAGTCTTGTAGGTTCCAGACTGTTTGACCGCAAACCCTAAGTTTGACTGGTGCTAAACAGCTGTATTCCTCTATCTGACTTGGCATTTAATGCCTCTGTAGTACCCTCAACCTAACCCGTGCTTTAGCCTGTCGCACTTTACACGTGTCTAATCCTTAAGCGGGGTGCGGTCAGTTACTTTTAGGGATTATCCCATACCTCTCGGTGTATTCACTAACTTGCTACCACCCCTAGGATGATGCCACGTGTCCCTCAGATTTCTGGTACCTATAGTTTGCTCCTTTTCTTTTTAACTTCCCGTAGGGTAAGTTAGGAAGAAAATCTTTGTCGAAGGGTACCATCACACACGTGCTCCAGCCTAGGCTCCAGGATTTGGACACGTCGCCAAATAACTGACTAACTGGAAGCGCCGGTTGAGTAACCCACCTTTTCAGAGATTAGATATAAAAAGTACTCCTAGGTCTTTTCAAGACCTTTATTTCCTTTTTATTATCTTTCCTCAGAGATTTTCTCTGTAGAAAATCTTTGCTCCACTGTTCATCGTCTTCTCCGCCTTACTTTTACTGTGAAAAAGCTTGGTTTCTCGACAACAATGGCGCCAAAAAGGTTAGTCCTATTCACTTGTGATCTTTGGTGTTTTCTTCTATTTCAAAGAAATTTCCATTTTCTTCACTGTTATGAATAGTTGCTCCAAGGGAAAATCTAAGTTTTAGTTTTCCTTTGTTTTGTTGTTTTTGTTTCAGAACTTCTGCTTCCTCTGAGAGGGACGAAGATCCAAACTGTCTGAAGACTCTCCGTAGAAAGTACTATCTGGACTCCAAGTTCCAGATCTCATGGGCTACGCCTCAGAGGAGTGAAGGTGTCATCACTCCAGAGCTCTTGAGGGAGAGCAATTTGAGTAGGACCCGGATCATTATTTCCAAGGCTCAACTTGATTCTGGCCTCCGTATTCCTCTATGGAGTCCCAAAGATTCCTTTGTGTATCGTGCTCTGGCCTCTGGAGTGGATACTCCCAGAGGTCTGTTCCAGTTGAACAATACAGCTTGCAGGATTCTTTCTGAGTGTGCTTCCAGAGCTCGGGGAAGGACTCTTTTTCGGTCTGAGAAAGTTTCCTTTGACCCTGCTGACGCTAAATTCTACACTGTGGAGAATTTTAAGCTCAACTATCGAGTGACTCAGGCTAGGAGGGACAGTGCTTTTGAGGGTTTCGGAGTGAGTATCCAGAGGAGGAGTGCAGATGAGAGAAAGAATGCTCCTTTGCTTCTGGGGGATGTAGACCCTCCAGGTGGCGGTGAGACTTCTCAGCAAGATTTCCTCCGCAAGTCCCATGATCCAAGCTGGCATGTTGGTCCTTTGTTGATCGAGGGTCCATTCGTTTTTGGGTTTGATGTGAGTGGGAATCCTGTTCTGGAGATTCCTAGATCTCTAGAGGATCTTCCTCCTTATCTCCCATGGGTGAATGTTTGGCCCAATGCTGGTGGTTCCAGGAAGCGCAAGGGAGGAGATGCTCCAGAGGTAAAAAATATTTTTCTTAGCTTTCTGAGTATGTGTCCCATACTTGCCCCTGTTTTTTGACTCTGGGATCTTCTCCTTGCAGCCTTCTAAGCAGATTGGGAAAAAGGTTGTTGTCTCCTCTGAGAAGGGAAGAACTGTGTCCTCCAGGCCTCCTTCCGCTGCTCGGAGATTGGTGGTAGACTATGGAGATGATGGTTCAGACTCTGTGGATGTGCCTTTCCATGAAACCTTCCAATCCCAACAGGATGATGATATGGTTGTTGTCCAACCAACCCAACCTTCCAAGGGTAAGTCTTCTCAAGTCGCAGACTTGAGTGCTCAGACTTCCCAGGATGATGCTGTGCTAGTTCAGCATAAGGATGGGTCTTCTAAGAAAGAAAGTACTTTGGTGATTCCCCCTGGTAGTTCTCTGGTTGTTTCTGGGACTGCCTCCACTGTTGTAGCCACTCTTCTTGCTCCAGACTTTCAGAACAAAAGTGTTGAGGAGCAAGCTAGGGCTGTTGCCCCAGAGAACCTTCCCCTTCTGGTAAGTGAGATTCATCCCCCTTTTTCTTTCTTAGGTTTTGTTAGATGTTTTTCTGATTCTGGGGTCCTTTCAGATCCAGAACGCAGTTGCAGCTTTTTCAGCTAGCTCTGGGGTATCCGTCCGAGCTCTGGACGGTCAACTAAAAGATTCTCAGAAGAAGGTCTCCGAGCTTCAGAGAAGTCTGAACTTTCAGAAAGGTAACTTTTCTTGACATCTCTTAGTTAGTTTTGTATGCTTTTTCTGGGACCTGAAATAGTCCTTTTCCCTTAGTCGAATTTGATCAAGCTAAGGTCCAATGGGAGAGGGATCGTAGTGACTACCAGAATGAACTCACTCTTAGGGATAGTCAGATCCTTTCCTTGGAGACTGATTTGGGTAAGATGGCGAATACGCACGAGGATAAGATCCAAAGTATGTTTGCCAATCTCTCAGAGGAGCACTCTAATACTGTAGAAGGTCTTCATAGACAGCTTAGAGAATCTCAGTCCCAGATTAATACTTTAGAGTCTATGAAACGGGGTCTGAAAGACCAAGTTAGGACTTTTATGCGGTGGCAAGAGGATCATCAACCTATGCTCAATCAGATTGAGGATTATAAGGAAGCCTCTGAGCGTGCGGCTGATGAGTTACGGGCTTCACAGGAGCTTGTTAGAAGGTTGCGTGATGCCATGGCAAAGCATGCTGATGCTTGCCCCATGGATAATCATGCCTTGACTCTTCTAGAAAAGCAGTATAGTGAGCTTGATTCTGCCAGGTTGGACACTGAGCAGACTCTGAGGGCCATCATCTCTGACTCGGAAGGTAGATCAGAATAGGCCTCAGATTTCTTCGATTGTCTTAGTGTTTTTCCTGTTGTCTCATGTTTGCTTTGCTCCTTTTTCAGGAAAAGCTAGAGAGCTCGAGGAGTTAAGGTTGCAGTTTGAAACTGTCAAGGCTGAGAAAGAGACTCTGGAGGCCAGGGTTGTAGGATTTGAAGAGGAGTTAAAAGAGCAGGAGGACCATCTTTGTGAAAAATATTCTAAGGAAGCTTCTGATGTAGCTAAGTCCTTGAATAAGCAATGGAAGACCAAGTATGACGCTCTTCTCCTCTCCATTCAGGCTCAGAAGACTCCTGAGGCCTCTCCTAAATTCATGGCTGCTTTGCAAGAGACTGTGGCTCCTTCCAGAGATTCTGAGGCGACTACTTCCAGAGGTGCTCCAATCTCTGAGACTGAAGAACCTGAGGGTATACCTACCTCTGAGGTCGAGGAGGATTTGGAGCTCGGAGAGCAGGATGTTGGTGAACAGCCAGAAGCTGAGGATCCAGAGAACGAGCGCCCTCAGAATCAAGATGCTGATACTGAAGAGCGAGGGCCATCTCCCTCCAATCTTGCTGAAGATTGACTATCTTTCTCCTTCCTTTTGCTTGAACTGACTTTTCTTTTGGTAGTTTATGTGCTGGTTGTTCTTGATTAACAACAGATACTTTGATTTTTTTGTCTGGGCGCTCCCAAGCTTGGGGGGCAAAACACTTTGGACCCTTATTGCTGTGAATGTATGGGTGTTTGTTTTGTCACTTTCGTGCCTTTAGAGTTAGACAATGTTTTTGCCTTAGCCGTGTTGTCTTAGGTTGTGTGCTTTTCTGAAAAAGGAGGGGTACCGAAATACTACCAACTTTTCGTTTTGGCTCGTGAGTCTTATGGTATAGAGTTTGGACGATCTCAAAAATCAATATCCAAACCTCTAACTGGAGTAGTCTCGACAGTTAGGTAATAACGTACTACTTGGTGCTTTAATTATAAATCAGAGTTATAATGCGGAAAGTAAAAGCACACAAGACACCAAACGTTTTTTAACGAGGAAACTGCCTTGCAGTAAAAACCTCGGGACCTCGTCCAGTTTTGAACACCGCCCAGTACAAACTGACTACAAACACTAGCCTACTATAAGACTTCGGTCTGGGATGTAGCAGAGACCAACTCAAGCCCTCCAAGCGAATTGGCTACTGTCGCCTTCCTTACGTCTCTGGATCCCCCACAGATCGTCACGCACTTGATTCCCCTAGCTGACGTCCTTTACAGGCCTAGGAGTTGCTTTGACCGATGCCAAAGGCTTTTGTCAGCAATACTGGGTTTTAAACCAAAACTGTTGACTTATGGTGTAACTGTCCTCTATCAGTTTACCATAAATAAGATGACTTCCTTCGGATTGTTAGATCCAGGTCATACGGAAGTCTACTTAACAAATCGAGGCTGACACGCTTTCCCAGCAATGCTCAATCTGTATCTACCTCAGTTATACACGAAGAACCACTTAAGGAACTTATATAACTGGAGCCAACTAGGTCTTACAACACCGAGTGCAGCCGTGCGTTGCTACCTTTC
>JAJJMA010216920.1:0-24292 GCA_023529015.1 Papaver nudicaule | reverse complement strand
TATTACATCATCACACTTCATACTTTACCCCTCAGATTCTCTTTATTATTTTACCCCTAAAACAAGAAGGTGGAAGTCGTGGAAGAGTGGAGGAGTGGAGGACATGAGTTGTGCTCTGTAACTGCTAGAGTCGTGTAGAGACGTGGTCTTGCACATGATTCCTGACTGCGCGTCTCGCGTGTGCTGTAGTATTTGTGTCGTATCTCTCAATCCCCTTGCTGGATTGGCACGCAATTTTAGTACGTGCTGGGAGACATCCAAAGAAAGATTTTGTCCGAAAATCTTTCCAAATTCCCTTGTGGATTTCTCAAACCGGCTGTCTCTTCGCAACAAAATTTGCTGGCGTAGGAAATTCTGACAGCTTTTCTTTTCCTCAATGTTCACGCCATATTTCTCAAACCACATGGATTTATTGTATGAAATTTTACCACATAGTTGTAGACATTAAAACTGAGTTTGTGTATAAATTTTACCCAAGAATTCCTCATGAGCTTTCCGCAGCACTTGTTTTGGCTCCGTATGTACGTTCTGTCCAGTTACTTCGGTGTGCTGTAATGTTTGCGCCATATCTCTTGATCCACGGATTGGATTGCCACGAAATTTTTACAAATAACAGTATACACCTGTAGGAAGACGTTGTGTAAAAATCACCTTCAGATCTTTTACCAATCTTCCGCGTTGCTCGTTTTCGTGAAGGTCATCGTACAGCGAACTTGGTATGTAGTCTTGAGCACGCCTTTGTTTGTCTCCAGGGTAGGTTTGCTCCATGGAGACTAAAAATAAAATAACTTATCCACAAGATGGTTTATAGTCTTTGATTGGTAACTAGCGTTGAGGTTGTAGGTAATGGCGTTGA
Source organism: Papaver nudicaule (assembly GCA_023529015.1). Taxonomy (NCBI): domain Eukaryota; kingdom Viridiplantae; phylum Streptophyta; class Magnoliopsida; order Ranunculales; family Papaveraceae; genus Papaver; species Papaver nudicaule. The sequence continues at coordinate 23,436 of JAJJMA010216920.1, read as the reverse complement.
TCCATAGGGTTAATGAAGGCTGAGAGAGCATTTTGTGGAGTCATAGAGGTATACGGTAGTGGAAACATCCTGTGGGGCTAAGGTTAGGTGAACTTCTTGTTGTAAAAGATATCTTCTGAGGAAGGTAGTTTTCTATTTTGTAGCACTGTGGGATTTAATTGTAAAGGTGTTTCATGGCTCCGTGAGCACGGAGCCACATGAATAATTTTGATGGAAGGTATTTCGTGGCTCCGCGAATGCGGAGTCACGGAGATAGTCTTGGTGGAAGATGTGAGGCTACGGAAACATTTCGTGGTGGAAGGTATTCTAAATTTGAAACTTGTGAAGGTCTAGTGAGACAAATACCTTTAATCCCCGTATCAATATTCTGTCTCGCACACCGCTTGCTCCAGAAGCTTTAACTCTGATTTCGTAGAGATGATTGCTTCTTCTAGCATGTTGTGGTAGAACCTTAAGTGAACACGTAGGAAGTCTTTCCCATTCTCCATCTATTGGCGCATCTTTTGAAGTCCTTGCGCTTGGAGTACTCCACTCTGTCATCTTTTTGGATCTGGGTTGCCACCGAAGGATGTCGGAGACTCGTTGCTAGTGATAGCGGAGAGGAGCGCCACCACCATGATACTGCTTGCTCGAAAGACGAAGACTTGGTGGTGTTGCTACCAGGAGGATCCTGCAAAGATATGAATTCTGGTGGCTTTCAGGCTTCTGTAGAGGCGTCGGTAGTAATGTCGGTGTTGATTAGAGTTCTTCTCTTGGGTCTCCCTTCCTTCGAGAGATCTGTAGCGGGTAGTCCCCTGCTGCATGGATATCACTGCTCGAGTAGGCTCTTTCATGATGATGAAGCGCTTTGGTAGAGACAGGGGGACATCTGTTGTACTTCATGTTTTCCTTTGATAAAATTTCGCCATTGATTGGGTCGTGGCAACCAGTATTCCTATCGGTATTTGGTGGAGTGAAGGACGGGAGTGGCGAGGAGTCCCCATCCATGTTATGTGATGTCTTGTCAACGTCTTTCTGGGCTCGACTTCCCTTGTGCAGAAACGTGTTGTTTGCCGGCCTCCTTCAATATTCTCGTGTATTGGACTTGCCGATATGGTAAAGGCTCGAGTAAGCAGAGAATTCTCTTTAGTTGTTGAGAGTGATCGAATCGGGGTAATCCGGTTGTTTCATTCTTTAGTAGATCCAGTACTTCTTTGAAGATAATGAGTGTGGGAATCCTGCATAGGCTTCGGTCCTCGCACTCCTCACTGTTGTTGTTGTTGCAGATCTGCATCTTGTGCTTGAGTCACGTTCTTGTTCGGGACCCTTTGAGTTATATTGTGTCAATACCATATTGCCTGGCTTGCTAACGCGTCTCATGTTATCACGAGCTTCTTCAATCCTTACTGCTTGGATCTTTCTCTAGCAAGACAGGGACGGTTGTGGTTGATCGTCCTGCGGCTTCGAAAGTTTGAAGTCTAAACTTCCTCCAGTGAGGAGCATCCCATGAGAGAGGGGTCTTTTGGATAGGGAGGTTGGTGTGGACGAGATAGAGATGCGCCTCCTCTTCTTGGTTCTCCAGGGAGCTTCTCTCGATCGAGTAGCAGAGTTGGATTGTTGGACATGCTTGTGTTCATGTTTGTCTTGAGAGTCCAAACCCTAGAGTTCCTGGCTAGCTGTAGTGGTAACTCTGGAAGTCCCCATGTCTCGTCGTAATTCTCTTAGTGATGATGGAGTTGTCCGTCTCTTCAGTGTTTGTTGGTAAATCCTTTGTTGTCATGGGTACTACAAGCTTGGTTTACCCCTTTCTAGTAGTTACAGCGCCGTGACTTGTGGCGCCATGACTCGTGGCTCCGTGACTCGTGGCGCTGTGACCCGTGGTGTCGTAGCTCGTGGCACCGTGACTCGTGGCGCCGTGACTTGTGGCGCTGTAGCCTGTGTTGTGATCTGCTTCAACCTATGTTGTCACCCGGATTTTCCGAAACGAGCTTGAAGTTGTACTCTTTGGGTGTGTCACCTTTGTAGCTGGACTCTTCCTCTTACTCCCTTCGCTGATGGCACTCATGGATGGTAAGTTGTTGTTGTACTGCTTGATGATCAGGCTACTGTCACCGTTTGGTATTACGAGCCTCTTCGCTTCTTAGGGGTTTGGCCCTCTCCGGTAGCGCTGGTGCAGACAAGACAGATCTTTTGCAGTTTCATGGAGGGCTCAGTAGACAAGGATCATTTCACAGAGCTCCACAAATATTAGTCGAGAGCTTGGATCCTATTCTGATACGAAAGAGGTACTTGTGGTAGGATACATTCATCGTCTCACTCCACGTACCAATGTGGGCGAGGTTGTTGTACTAAGTGCAGGCTCTGCCAGTGGGGGCTCCGGGAATTTTCTAAGTCTCAGCACTTGGTGGTGTTGATGTTCCCCTCTTGGGAAGAGGGATCCTCTACACTTCGTATGGGCACGGTTGTAGGTGCTGGTGAACAGGTAGCGTCGTCTCCTCATCTGGGCTTTAGAGTAGTCTATCCAGATCGTCATTTAGCGATGTATCCGAGTTGTGTCTCCCTTCGTGTTGAGGCTCTGCTTGAGTAGGGATCATCTCGTCATCCCAGACGTGGATCGCAATGGTGCTCGTACTAGCAGCAGTTCTGGGAGTTCCTTTGGCTTGTGAATTTGGTGATGGTTCCGCGGTTAGGGTTTCGAGTTGAGCCAAGACTTCAACTTGGGTCTTGATCCGTCTTTCCGGAAGATCGTCTCGACACTTGACTAGTTCCTCCAAGGTTAGCGTCCTTAGCACTACCTCCTCCTTTAGGGTTGTAGCATTGATCCTGATCGAAGAGGAGGGGTTATTACGAGGCGTGCGGATCTGGATCTGCAGGAGTCGTTAGGACGGCAGGAGTCGTTGGAACAACAGGGTTTACCGAGGCAACGCCAGGAGAGTTGGAGTAGGCGTGACGACGGGTGTGACAGGGGTTGCTGAGACAGTAGGTGTTACTGGGAGATTGTGCTGGAAGTTGGAGCGGCTTCAGTTGTAGAGTTGAGATTTTTTGTTTTGTAGTCTGACCCTGTCCCTAGTTCAACCATTTTTTGAGAAAATCTTCTGAAACCGAGAGATTGATCTCCCACTGTGGTCGCCAACTGTTTTTACCTGGAAAAACAATGCACCGTCTCTGGGTACTTTCGTAGTGCTCGAGATCAAAGTCGAACAAGACGAGCCTAAACCAAGTCAATGGCCGTTCACGTCTTGCTTCGGTCACAGAGAGGATAGAGGTTGATCTAGGGAGGGAAACAACGAAGAAACTTGAGATCAGGTTGAGAATGTGTTCTGGGTGTAAGAGTTCAAGATCTCCGCCGTGAAGGTGACTGGAAATCTCCAAGGCTAGAAGTGTGTTGGATACTCAGGTCTGTTTGCTCTGAGGTTCTGGTGTTTTTCCGTATTCTAGTTGTTCTGAATGTTCTGCATTGGAAGATAGAGGAAGCCTTTATCTATATTGAACTCACCCTGATCTCTCGACAGAGAAGGTGGAAGTCGTAGAAGAGTGGAGGAGTGGAGGACATGAGTTTTGCTCTGTAACTTCTAGAGTCGTGTAGAACATGTCCACTCAGCACCACCTTCTCGTAACTGTCCATCATCTCTATCAGTTTCTTCTAACTTCCGTAGACCGCCAGACCAATACCCCTAAAGTTATCCCCCCGTGTGATGTTTTGATATCTCGTGTAACGTGCAGATGTTGTGTAGTTGCGTTGAGCTAAGGAAGGTTGCGTGAGTACGGCGCAATGGCCGCCAGACCATGAGATGTGTGGCGCCATGGGTCATGGCGCCATGGCCGAGCGGCCAAGGTCAGGAGATGTGTGGCGCCATGGGTCATGGCGCTATGGCCGAGTGGCCACGGCCTTGGCCATTGGTTAAGGCCAGGAGATGTGTGGCGCCATGGGTTATGGCGCCATGGCCGAGTGGCCAAGGCCAGAAGATGTGTGGCGCCATGGGTCATGGCGCCATGGATGTGTTGCCACGGCCTTGGCCATTGGCCAAAGCCAATCTCTTGTGGTGTCTTTAGGCCACGCCACTGCGACTATGGTATATTTGTGCACTTGGGCGTATTTTAGGTCATGGCATGCTTATCCATGGTTCATTAGGCCATTCTGTGTTTAGATTGTGGCCTTCCTAAGTGTGTTTAGGTTGTTGTATATTTCTCAGAGAGCTCTGGACAGGCTTAGAGCTGCTATGTTTCCGAGGTTTTCCTTACGACTAAGGTGATGAGTCGTCTTTTAAAGAGGGAACCCGAGAGGGTACGTCTCTATCTTGACCCAGATTAAGCGAGGGCCTGAGGTCTTTAAATATCGAGGAGGAAACCCGAGAGGGTGCGTCTCTGTTAACTCTCCACCATATACCAATGAGAAATTTAGTTCTGATGTCGAGGAACTCGAGGCGATGTCGGCATGAAGTAAATTAATGGGTTTATGAGCTGGTGGGGTTATTTAGTATTGCACTATGATATCATCCTCTCCACCGGGAGTTGTAAGAGAGAACTCATAGAGAGTCTATTCAGCTTGCAGAACAGGTTGTATTCTGAGCTTAGAGGAATTTGCCTGAGTAGGCAATCGCACTACGATATCATTCTCTCCACTCAGAAGCTATAAGAGGGAACTCGTAGAGCTATAAAGATCCGCCTGAGTAGGCAATCGCCTCTTGGCAAGGCATAATCAGAAGGAGATTTTACGATTTTATACCTTCTCCTTTTGTTATACCTTGCCAAGAGGCGATTGCCTACTCAGACAGATCTCTATAGCTCTACGAGTTCCCTCTTATAACTTCTGAGTGGAGAGAATGATATCGTAGTGTGATTGCCTATTCATCCCACCAACACATTAAACCACCAATTTATTTGATGTCGACATCGCTTCGAGTTCCTCGGCATCAGAACTAAATTGCTCACTGGTACTATGGTGGAGAATTGATAGAGACGCACCCTCTCGGGTTTCCTCCTCGATATTTAAAGACTTTAGGCCCTCGCCTAATATCGGTCAAGACGGAGACGCACCCTCTCGGGTTTCCTCCTCGATATTTAAAGACCTCAGGCCCTCGCTTAATCTCGGTCAAGACGTAGACGCACCCTCTCGGCTTTCCTCCTCGATATGTATAGACCTCAGGCCCTCGCCTAATTTCGGTCAAGACGGAGACGCACCCTCTCGGGTTTCCTCCTCGATATTTAAATACCTCAGGTCCTCGCCTAATCTTGGTCAAGACGGAGACGCACCCTCTCGGGTTTCCTCCTCGATATTTAAAGACCTCGGGCCCTCGCCTAATCTCGGTCAAGACGGAGACGCACCCTCTCCGGTTTTCTCCTCGATATTTAAGGACCTCAGGCCCTCGCCTAATCTCGGTCAAGACGGAGACGCACCCTCTCGGGTTTCCTCCTCGATATTTAAAGACCTCAGGCCCTCGCCTAATCTCGGTCGAGACGGAGACGCACCCTCTCGGGTTTCCTCCTCGATATTTAAAGACCTCAGGCCCTCGCCTAATCTCGGTCAAGACGGAGACGCACCCTCTCGGGTTTCCTCCTCGGTATTTAAAGACCTCAGGCCCTCGCTTAATCTCGGTCAAGACGGAGACGCACCCTCTCGGGTTTCCTCCTCGATATTTAAAGACCTCAGGCCCTCGCCCGGTAGAGACGGAGATGCACCCTCTCGGGTTTCCTCCTTGATATTTAAAGACCTCAGGCCCTCGCCTAATCTCGGTGAAGACGGAGACGCACCCTCACGTATTTCCTCTTAAAATACGACTCGACATTCGAGTCCCAATGAAAACCTCAGAAGTACCGCAGCTCCAGGCCTGCCCAGAGCTCGCTGGGAAGTATACAATAGCCTAAACACGCTTAAAGCAGACCGCACTCTAAATACATAATGGTCTAATATACCATGGATAAGCACGCCATGACTCGAAACGCGATGTAGTACAAGCGCATAAATGCGCAACACAAGCGCATGCACATCACAAACGCAGGCATACGCCACAGCACAAGCGCAGGCATACGCCACAGCACAAGCGCATGCAAGAACGTCGCAACCAAGTTGGCCAAAGTCCAATGGCCGGGTCTCCCCAGACCATGGCGCCATGAATCATGGCGCCACAACAGTTGGCCTTGGCCTTGGCCTTGGCCAAGGACGTGGTCTCTTGGACCATGGCGCCACATCCATGGCGCCATGAATTCCTGGCCAAGGCCACTCTTACACACCCACTATGCGTGTCTCTAAAAACGCCACACTCACGTTGGCCACAGAGTCATAGCCACACAAGCCTACTCAAACTCAATACAACCATGCAATATCTTCATACCACTCGAGATATCAAAACTTCACACGGGGGGATAACTTTAGGGGTATTGGTCTGGCGGTCTACGGTAGTTAGGAAGAAACTGATGGAGATGATGGGCAGTTATACGAAGATGGCGCGAGTGGACATGTTCTACACAACTCAAGCAGTTACAGAAACCAACTCATGTTCTCCACTCCTCCACTCTTGCAAGACTCCCACCTTCTCTATCGAGAGATCAGGGTGATTTCAACACTATAAATAGAGGCTCCCTCTATCTTCCAAGGCGGAACATCTTTTCCAGAACCTCAAAGCAAAAACACTTGAGTAACTCGATACACCTCTAGCCTTGGAGATCTCCAGTCACCCTCACGACGGAGATCTTGAACTCTCACACCCAGAAACACATCCTCAACCTGATCTCAAGTTTCTTCCACTGTTTCCCTCCCTAGACCAACCTCATCCTCTCTGTGACCAAAGCAAGACGTGAACGACCATTGACTTGGTTTAGGCTCGTCTTGTTCGATTTTGATCTCGAGCACTACAAAAGTACCCAGAGACGGTACATATGTTTTTCAGGTAAAAACATTTGGCGACCACAGTGGGAGATCAATCTCTCGGTTTCAGAAGATTTTCTCAAAAAATGGTTGAACTAGGGACAGGGTCAGACTACAAAAAAATCTCAACTCTACAATTGAAGTCGCTCCAACTTCCAGCGCAACACCTTCCAATCCACCCACACTCAACGTCGTGCCCAGCATCCAGACCAACCACGATGCTTCCCCTGTAACACCTACTGTATCAGCAACCCCTGTCACGCCCATTGTTACGCCTAGTCCAACTCTCCTGGCGTTTCCTCGGTAAACCCTGTTGTTCCAGCGACTCCTGCTGTCCCGACAACTCCTACAGATCTAGATCCAGTTAGCACGCCTCGTAGTAACCCCTCCTCTTTGATCAGGATCAATGCTACCACCCTAAAAGAAGAAGAAGTGCCAAGGACGCCAACCTTGGAGGAACTAGTAAAGTGTCGAGACGATCTTCCGGAAAGACGGATCAAGACCCAAGTTGAAGTCTTGGCTCAACTCGAAACTCTACCCGCGAAACCCTCACCAGATTCACAAGCCAAAGGAACTCCCAGAACTGCTGCTAGTACGAACACCATTGCGATCCACGTCTGGGATGAGATGATCCCTACTCAAGTAGAGCCTCAACACGAAGAGAGCCACAACTCGGATACGTCGCTAAAAGACGATTTGGATAGACTACTCCAAAGGCCAGAGGAGGAGACGATGCTACCTGTTCACCAGCATCGACAACCAAACCCATACAAAGTGTAGAGGATCCCTCTCCCCAAGAGGGGAGCATCAACACCACCAAGTGCTGAGACTCAGAAAGTTCCTGGAGCCCCCCACTGGAAGAGCCTGCACTTAGTACAACAACCTTGCCCCGCATTGGTACGTGGAGCAAGACGATGAATGCGTCCTACCGCAAGTACTTTTTCGTATCAGAATAGGATCCAAGCTCTCGACTAACATTGGTGGAGCTCTCCGAAGTGATTCTTGTTTACTGATCCCTCCATAAGACTGCAAAAGATCTACCTCGTCTGCACCAGCGCTACCGGAGAGGGCCAAACCCTTAAGAAGCGAAGAGGCTTGTGATACCAACGGCAACGGCAACCTGATCATCAAACAGTACAACAAAACTTACCATCCATGAGTGCCATCAGCGAAGGGAGTAAGAGGAAGACTCCAGCTACAAAGGTGACACACCCAAAGCGTACAACTTGAAGCTCGCCTTGAAAACTCCAGGTGAGAACCTGGTTCGAAGTAGATCACAACAAAGACGCTTGACCAGAGATACTCAGGCGTGTATATACAACACATGCTACGGCGCCACAAGCCACGACACCACAAGTCACGCCGCCACGAGTCACGGCGCCACGAGTCACGGCACCACAAGTCACGGCGCCACGAGTTAAGGCGCCGCGAGTCACGGAGCCACAAGTCATGGCGCCACAAGTCACTGCGCTGCAACTACTAGAAAGAGGTAAACCAAGCTTGTAGTACCCAGCACAGCAAAGGATTTATCAACAAAAACAAAAGAGACTGACAACCCCATGATCACTAAGAGAATGACGAAGAGACATGGGGACTTCCAGAGTCACCACTGCAGCCAGCCAGGAACTCCAGGGACTCTCAAGACAACCAGAAAAGAAGTGTGTCCAACAATCCAACTCTGCTACTCGATCGAGAGAAGACCACTGGAGAATCAAGAAGCGGAGACGCATCTCTATCTCGTTCATACAAACCTCCCTATCCAAAAGACCCCTCTCCCATAGGATGCTCCTCACCGAAAGAAGTTCAGGCTTCAAACTTTCGAAGCCGCAAGACGATCAACCACAACTGTCCCTGTCTTGATAGAAAAGATCAGTCAAGGATTGAGGAAGCTCGTGATGACAGGAGACGCGTTAGCAAGCCGGACAACAGAGACATCGGCACAAGGTAACTCAAAGGGTCCCGAACAAGAATGCGACTCAAGCACAAGATGAAGATTTGCAACAACAACTGCGAGGAGTACGAGGACTGAAGCCTATACACGATTCCCAGACTCGTCATCTTCGACGAAGTACTGGAGCTATTAGACGTCTGAACAAGGATGGAACAACCGGATTACCCCGAACCGATGATTCTCAACAACTAAAGAGAACGCTCTGCCTACTCATCTTCAAAAGGCCAATACACACGTTTCCGCACGAGGAAAGGCGAACCCAACGAGAGACGTTGATAAGATATCAGAAAACATGGCTGGGGACTCCTCGCCACAACCGCTCTTCACTCCACCAAATACCGATAGGAATACTGGCTGCCACGACCCAATCAGTGGCGAAATTTTATCAAAGGGAAACATGAAGTACAACAGATGCTCCCTTGTCTCTACCAAAGCGCTTCATTATCATGGAAGAGACTACTCGAGCAGAGATATCCATACAGCAGGGGACTATCCGCTACAAATATCTTGAAGGAGGGAGACCCAGGAGAAGAACTCTAATCAACGCCGACATCACTACCAACACCTCTACATAGACCTGAAAGCCACCAGAAACCTTGGAGGGACCTCCATACGCCAGGATTCGTATATTCGCAGAATCCCCCTGGTAGCAACACCACCAAGTCATCTTTCAAGCAAGCTAGCAGTATCATGGTGGTGGCGCTCCTCTCATCTATCACTAGCAACGAGTCTCCGACATCGTTCGGTGGCAACCCGGATCCAAAAAGATGACAGAGTGGAGTACTCCAAGCGCAAAGACTTCAAAAGATGTGCCAATAGATGGAGAATGAGAAAGACTTCCTACGTGTTCACTTAAAGATTCTACCACAACATGCTAGAAGGAGCAATCATCACTTACGAAATCAGAGTTAAAGCTTCTGGAGCAAGCGGTGTGTGAGAAAGAATCTTGATTCGGGGATTAAAGAATGTCTGTGACTCCACAGAATGACCTCTCAGTCTTCATTAACTCTTTGAGTCAACACCGTCACCTACAACCTCAGCGTTAGAGTTACCAATCAAGGGCGGTAAACCATCTTGTGGAGAAGTTATTTTATTTTTGAGTCTCCATGGAGCAAACCTACTCCGGAGACAAACAAAGGTGTTCTCACGACTACATACCAAGTTTGTTGTACGACGGCCTTCATAAAAACGAGCAACGCGGAAGATTGGTAAGAGATCTGAAGGTGATTTTTATACACCACCTCCCTACAGGTGTATATTGTCATGTGTAAAAATTTCGTGGCGATCCAATTCGTGGATCAAGAGATATGGCGCAAACATTGTAGTGCACACCGAAATAAGTAGACAGAACGTACATACGAAGCCAAAACAGTTGCTGCGGAAAGCTCGTGAGGAATTCTTGGGTAAAATTCATACACAAACTCCCTTTCAATGCCTACAACTATGTGGTAAAATTTCATAGAATAACTCCATGTGGTTTGAGAAATATGGCGTGAACATTGAGGAGAAGAAAAGCTGCCAGAATTTCCTGCGCCAGCAACTTTTGTTGCGAAGGAACAACCGGTGTTAGAAATCCATAAAGGATTTTGGAAATATTTTCGGACACAATCTTTATCTGTATGTCTCCCAGCACAATACTAACACTACAGCACACACGAGACGCGCAGTTAGGAATCATGTACAAGACCACGTCAAGTACTGCGGAAAATCTACGAAGAGCCTCGAAGAGATTTTTGGACACAACACTCCCCTGGATGTCTACTACCATGTGTCAAAATTTTGTGATGATACAACAAGGGAGTTAGGAGATATGACGCAAACACCAGGAAACACGCAAGACGCGAACTGTTGGAATTTACAACGAATAGGCTATGACGCAAAGCTCATAGCGCCAGCATCCACGGTGCTACCAAGTCCATGGCGCCACACCTCATGGCGCCCCACCTCATGGAGCTTTATTACTCAGTAAAGACGGCGAGGTAAACATCTTCATCAAGTAGTTCACCTATTTTAACTCCAACACCCTCTTCAACGACTGGGGACTTGGCGCAATCATCGTGCTTTGGAGGAATTTTTTATAAGAGGATACCGAGAGTATGGGATCCCCACAATAAACACGTTAAGAGGATATATAAGACGAGATGACACATGTTCTACACCAAAACAGGAGACGTTCAGATCTACACCAAGAAAAATATAATCAACTCCCCTGGTATCTCTCTACCGACTACTGCTACCGGTTACCACTGGATTGGTCATTGTTTCGTAAAGCATCGGTACTCCACCTCACTCAACACTACGAATTCAACTCTGAACACCAATGGCCACATCTTGCTTACTGGAAAGTACGCCACCCGAGCTTGCATCAAAGGCGCTGCTTAGGAAATTAGCTAATTGCAGAACCACTCGCCAAGTGGAGACGATCAAGGAGAAACAAGGACTTGATCACGACAAAAAGAAGGAGGAAAAGTTTTCTGCTAAAACGGGTAAAACCTGTCGTACATCATCTCCGTTCATATGGCTTCTGCTACTCAGAGTTCTTCTCGCCGTACACAACCTGCCGCTCAAGTTGTTGGTTCGCCGACTAATGAAGTTGGATCTCCATATTCTCCTACCGCTACAAAGGCTACACCACGACCATCCTGGAAGCAATGGCCTGAGTATTATGCCTACGACAAGATCTTCATCGAACCCTTGACTTTGACCAAGTTTAAGGACTTGAAAAAAGCTTCTACTCCTACTACTCTGGAAGACCTCCGCTTAGATGGTCAACACGCTGAGAAAGCAGTGACTGCTTATGGTACCCTCAAAGCTGGGAAGGAGCTTCTATTCCAATTGTACGATCCCGCCGACACATTCATGTGTGACTTTTTTGTGGCGATAAAGAAGAGTCATTTATAGCTCACAGCGAATGCTATACGCATTCTGGTGGAATGGAAACTTCGCCGAAGCAATAAGACCAACTATCCTGAACTGTTTGAGGAGGGGCGGTTTCCTCCTGAGGCGTATACTGTTGAGAATTTCTTGAAACAATATGATGTTCTTCCTTCGGTGATTAGGGGTGAACCTTGGGCTTATCGCTTCGTCTCTAAGCTAACTTTGGAAAAGCATCAAATCATGCTTGGCGCTGTACAAGAAGGAAGCTTCAGGTGTCACTACGGCGAGGAAAACTACTGAAGGTGGCTGGTCCAACCTGCCTTGTTGGTTAGAAGGCCCTTGGCTGCTAGGATGGCTAGACGAAGCAAAGACAATTAAGCGAATGGACTTTCCTGAAGAACACAAGCATTTTAAAGATCATGACTTCCTCCAAGTGAACTGGGATGAGGAGAACCAGTATCGTGATACTGATGGGAAAATATATATGGATCCAAAGGGCAACTAGCTGCTATTGCCCTCCGCTGTCAAGCAATCTAGCACTACCAGAAGAGGAAACCATCAGAGACAAAGGTGACAAGCTTTTTCTGCCTTAAAATATATATATATATATTTGCCTTAGAATTTGCTTAGAAATGCACGGCGGAAGATCTGGTAACAAATATATTAAGTTTCGCTTATTTTAAAAATATACGTATATATTTTTAAAATATATATCTATATTTGCCTTTGTTTGTTTCTAGGTCTGACAGTTGTGCCTTTTCTTGTAGAATGCCCCCGCTTTGACTACTCAAGAAGGACTTCGCCAGACAATGAAAAAGCTCAAAGCGAATCCTCTCGCCGAGAAATCTCAAGGTGAACCTTCCGCTAAGGTTAGTGACACCTTGCCTCATCAACCTGCTGCAGTGTTGCCTCAGCCAGTTTCTACTCAGCCAAAGGGTACTGCCTCTGTCTCAACAAAACCTTCTTGTAAGAAACTCACAATTCATCTCAAGGACAAAATTACTCCCTCCGATAATCTTGAAACCACCTTAGAAGAGAAAGATGGTGATGTAATAATGACCGATCAAGAGCATGAGGAGACTCAGTTTGAGCGGGAATCTGGGGTCTCTGCTACAGATCTTGGCGAGAATGTCGCAAATCCCGAGCAGTCTCTTGCTACCAATACTGCTCTTACCAGTCCTATTGGCGAGATTAACGTTTCTGGTTCTTCTTTCGCCGCTCTTACGAATTTGCACAAGATGCCTCCTGGCGATAAGCCTCCTAGGTTTCCAAGGAGTGGAAGTACCGGCGAGGTGGTTAACAGACTCGCTGACTCTTTCTCTAAATTGCTCAAGCTGGAGGAAAAGGGTAGCTTGAATTCTCTTTATTACGAGACCATGCTGAAATACTCCACAACTGGGTTCGCTCACACCAGGGATTTATCTTCTGCTGCTCATGACTTAACTCCTCAGGAGCATTTTACTATGACTGCCATGGTGATTATTCTTCTTAATATTTCTTTCTTCTCTCGAGTATATATTTTACTTTTGACTTCTTTTCTTCCTTCCTTAGGGGTTTCAACATTGTCTTAGTCTCATTGACACCTTCGAGGCGCAAAGCGATAGGATTGGCTTTTCGAATCGTGAGAACAAAAATCTTGAGTGCCAAGTGAAAGAGAAGGAAGAGGCCGCTGAGAGATGGCGTGATGCAAACGTTAAGGGTTTGAACGAGCGTAACGAGTTGAAAGGTAAGCTTCCTTTGATCCTTTATTGTTTTGAATTTTGAACTTCCCTTTACGTTTTTGACTTTCGCCGAGACCCTTAGATCTTGCCCCTTCTAAGGTTGCCGACAGCATTCTGACACCCAACTGAAGCGAGTTGAAACCGAGGTAGATAACTTGGCGGTTGCTAATGCTAGGCAGTGCAATTTGTTGTTTGGCCAGGCCAAGAATATTAAGTGGTACCGTCGAGAGTTAGATTATGTTAGCGAACTTAATGTTAACCTTGATCATCTTCTCAAAGCCAACTAAGCCAATTTGAAGTGGATTGAGAGTGAGCGCGATAACACTCGCCGGCTAGCCGAACTTAATCGAAAGCAAAAGGAAACTGCCATTGTGGATCACACTCGGGAGAGCTCCTTATTCCAGGCTGAGAAAGCGAGAGCAGATAGGCTTGCCTCTCGCTTAAATCTTGTTATTTATGAGAGAGATACCGCCCAGCAGGAAATTCAAAGGTGAAAGGATTTTGCAAAAATTCATGGTGATAGAGCGATATAACTCAATGACCAATTGATGTCTCAACTTCGGCAAGTGGCAAGCGTCTCAGGCTCATCCATCAATACCAAGTTTGAGTATCACCTAAATCTCCTTAGAGAAGCCCAAACTGGTGCTTGTAGGCACGTGAGCGAGTTAGAAGGTAGACTTCTAAGGTGCTTTTCGTTGTAATCTTATCATTGCCTCAGTCCTAACTTCTTATTTTCTTCTTCTCAGAGCAAGTTAAGCAGCTGGAGAGCGAGTTATAAAAACAAAAGAAAACTATTGAGGATCATCAACTTTGTACTGACAAGATCTCTGAACTGGCTGGGAAACTCATTCACCACAATGGTTGTGAGGAAAGACTAAACCAGGCTTTGGAACAACATTGCCAATGTCCCAATCAGATTGCTGAGCTGAACCTCAAACTTCAAAGTCATCAAAAGTGTCAGGCGAACATCGAAGCTCTTGAGAGTAAGGTTGGGTATTTAGAGAAAATCCATGATGAGCTCAAAGCTGATTTGAGCAAAGCTCAGAAAGATCTCAGGGACCAAGAAACTAAACATAACAACCATCTGCTCTTGCTTGACTTTATCGCTGTGCAAGATTTTGTTAACGAAGAATTCCCTAAGCTTGGTATCAAGGTTCCCGCCAAGTATGTCCTTGCTCCAGAACCCACCGCTGAGAATGAGGTTGTGGACTGTGATAAAGATGACGAAGGCTCTGGGTCCGGCGAAGAAGATGTGTAGAATACAGGGGAAGAAGCGAATGAAGAAGAAGAAGAAGAAGAACCCGAGCAGGAGGAAGAAAGCGAAGAGAAAATAGGCGATGAAGAAGATGAAGCAAAAGATGCTGAAGCAACTGGTGAAGAAAAAGGAGGCGAAGAAGAAAAAGAAAAAGAAGGAGATAATTAACTTCTCAAGGTTTTCTCTCTCAAAGTCTTGCGAGTATTTTTCTTGTATTTCTGCTTTTGATACTTAGTAATGAACCGTACCACCGTTATCTTGAGTAGACTAATGTAGGGTTTATGTTTACCATCATTTATATTAATGTAAGATTTTCCCTTTCTATGAATCCACTATGCTACCCTTTATACTTTCTGTTAAAGGTTTTCGTTGTTTTTAAGAAATGAACGATTTCATATTCTATCAGTACAGGGCACCTTGGCCTCCGTACTTATCTTCTCAGACTTAAACTATTATTGAGTGAAGTCCATTGCATGTACCGCCAACAATTTCATTCAGATCCTAGAGTAGCTCGCCCTTCGCATTGTTACGTGTGCCCGTCGGCGATCCTATTATAAGTGTCTGGGTCGCCCCGTAGTCTAATTACACAGAGGCTTCCGCTTGTGATGCTACACATTGGCTCCCGCCATAGGGTCTTATTCTCCATACACTTACAGACCAACAAGTAGCACGAGTGGACTAACAGCTAGCATGTCAGACTTACTATACAGGGAGGTTGTTCACTCAATAAAATAGATAAGTTGTTATGCATTAAGCGAGAGCCTTTAGCTCTATCTGACATTTTAGTCAATGGCATTATGCCTTTGTAGGTGGCACTTGGCCTTATAGCACCTGATCAGGGTTTTGTTTTAAGGCTTTGCCTCAGTATATTATACTTAGTTTTGCTGTTAAGACCTTTCTTTGGTCTACAACTTTTTTTAGCTTTCTAAGCATCGACGAAGCCTTTTGGCTTTTGTCATTGGCGCAGGCGAAAATTAAATGACACAATAATTTGTTAATGGGGTTCGGCGCATAATAGCAAACCTACGTCCCCGGATCTTATTTGTTGTTGTTTTGCATAAGCTGATAAGATTTCTTGGGTATTATGCCCGCCCAAGACTTCGGATTTTTACATTGTTTTCTTCAAGGATAATACTTTTTGATGAACTTGGCGTTCCAAGGATGTTCTAGCTCCACGCCATGCTCATCAATCAGCACATATGTTCCACCCCCGCTACTCTCTTGACTATATATGGACCTTCCCATACTGGTTCTAGCTTCCTGCATCCTTTTCGCTGGGAGGGAAGAACTTCTCCCAAGACCAACTCGCCAGGTTGATACTCTCTGGGAATGACTCGCTTGTTGTATTCACGAGAAAGTCGCCGATGCTAGTTCTCCATGTGTGTAAGGGCGATCAATCGTTGTTCTTCTAAATCATCAAGCTTCGCAAGAATCAAATCTGTGCTTAGGTTCTTCTCCCAAGCTTCATGCTTTGTTGTCGGCAAAATTACCTCGGAGGGAAGCACTGCCTCAGCGCCAAAGGTAAGTAGGAAGGGAGATGCCCAAGTTGCCTCTCTGACAGTGGTTCTATAAGACCACATAATATTATGTAAATGCTCGCACCATGCCCCTTTATGTGGTTCCACTCTTTTCTTCAATCTCATTCCGATAGTTTTGTTTGTGGCCTCTGCTTGCCCGTTGCTCTGTGGGTACAATGGGGTTGATTTCCCCAGCTTGACACTATAAGTAGCAAGTAGCTTTCTTATATTATCGCCAACAAGTTCTTTTCCATTATCAGTACAAATCTCTGCCGGTACACCGAATCTGCAAAATATATTCTCCCAAACAAATGTGAATACTTCTTGCCCAGTTTTCTTCTTAATGGACTTGGCTTCACACCACTTGGTGAAATAATCAGTTGCTGCAATTATATATTTCCGTTGTCCTGAGCCTGGGGTCAGCGGTCCAATGATGTCAATGCCCCACTTGGCGAAGGGCCAAGGGCTAAGTACTAAGTTTAATGATGTTGCTGGCGCCTTGATTCTTCTTCCATAAAGCTGACATTTCTTGCATCGGCGAGCATATTCTTAAGCATCACTATTCATCCAAGGCCAATAGTATCCTTGCATCCTTACTTTCAGAGCTAGAGCTCGTTGGCCACTGTGATTTCCGCAATCTCCTTCATGGATTGATTCTAGTAATTTCTTGCCTTCTTCTCTCGACACGCATCGCAACAACGTCCCAGAGAATGACCGGCGATACAGTATTCCATCTCGAAGTTCATAATTCGCCGATCTACTAATGACTTGGTGAGCTAAGATCTGCTTTCCTGGCAAAGTGAGGCGATCCAGGTAATATCGTATCGGCATTCTCCAATTTTTTTTTTTTTTTTTTTTTTTTTTTTTTAATAATAATTTTATTTATTACCAAAAATTAGCCAAGGCATACAAAAAACGTGAACATGGAAATTTAGCAAAACATTGCCAAACAACCCCCACTGACAGAACAAACAAAAGATACACTTTAACAGAACCTATAATAAGTAATATCAGGGAACTCCATAGACAATAAAAAGTCAGGCTTCTTATTAAATTCCAACTTTTCCCCCCTATCCAACTGCCCTCCTTTTTTAGCCAAACCATCTGCAGAAAAATTTGCTTCTCTGTAGGTGTGTACAAAATTCCACTTGGCTATTCCTTCCTTTATCTTCTTCCATCTAGCATCAGCAAACCAAGGAACATTTCCAGTACTGAAGGCAACAATTGCAGCATAAGAATCAGTTCTGAAGATGACATCCTGAAACTTATTAGCTATAGCCCACTCTCCAGAACACAGGATTGCCATAATCTCTGCAATATAATTAGTAGTTATCCCTAAACCACCAGCAGTAGCTATAATGCACTCTCCTGTATGAGATCTACCAATAAAACCAAAACCAGCTACTCCTGGATTCCCTTTAGAAGACCCATCACAGCACATTAGAAGTTGATCAGCTCTTGGAAGTTGGAAAAATACTTCAATCACTTTGAATGACTTAGCTGTTCTGCATTTCATTCCAAAAAATTTTAGAATCTGAAGATCATAATTTGAGTTCCACATGGCTGCCTTCATTCTCACTTCACACTCTGCAGTAAACTTTGACACCCTTTGTTTTATTTTATCTGCAGAAAATGTTTCCTCTTCATAAACCATTCTATTCCTAGCAAACCACAACTCTTTTATTACAATCAAAGTTGCTGCTCTCCAGATTTCTTTAACTGCTGGACTTTTTTGATTTGCCATGTTCAAAACCTCCTCAATTGATTTAGGATTCACAAAGTTAAACATTCCTCCCAGCCATTCCCAAATCAGCTCACTATAATTGCAATACCACAATAAGTGCTCTACTGTCTCTTCATCCTGTTTGCAAAATACACATCTTGAAGCCAACTTGAATTTTCTTTTCTTCATGTTGTCATCTGTTGAGCAAACTCCACTCAGAATCTTCCACACATTGCTAGATACACTTGGATGATTACTGTTACTCCACACCCTCTTAGTCCAGTTGATCTTTGGATGCTTAACTCTGATTTCCTCTGCAGCTGAAGCAACAGAAAAGGCTCCAGTTATAGTGTGTATCCAGACTCTTCTATCTTTCCCCCGTGCAATTGCTGGAAGCTCACTTTTTTCTATCATGTCCATTAACTCAGCAGGAATAACCCATTCACCTTCTAATATTAAGTCTTCAACTTTCAATGTACTAAACCTTTTCATGAAGTCATTGTTTGGATATATCTTCATGAGAGCTCTCTCCTTCACCCATACATCATTCCAGACTGAAATTTGTTTTCCATCACCAACTATCCTCCTTGTGCCACTCTCCACTTCACTGATAATTTCTTTTAAAGCTGGCCACACTGAAGATTTTTTGTAATATTCAATCCAGTTTCCATTCTTGTCCTGAAACTTAGCTTGAAAGAATTTAGACCATTCATCTTGACCATCTTGAATCTGCCAGAAAAGCTTCATGAGCATAGCTTTGTTAATAACTTCCAGTCTTCTTATGCCTAATCCACCTTCTTCCTTTGGAGAACAAACAATTTCCCATTTTACAGTTACCAATTTTTTAACTGCAGGATCCCCAGACCATAAGAAATTTCTTATTATTCTCTCACACTCTTTTAACACTTTAACTGGCCATTTGTACACTGACATATTATAAATTGGGATGCTGCATAGAACATGTTTAACCAAAATTAACCTTTCCTGAAAAGACAGCATCTTTCCTTTCCAACCTGTCAGCTTATTCTGAATCATCTCCACCACTCCCCAAACATGTCTTGCTCTTATGCATCCAGGAACTAGATACACACCCAAATACTTGTCTGGAAAATTAGATAAATACATGCCACAAATCTCTGCAATTTGATTCCTTCTAATGTCACTTGTTCCCCCCACAAAACACTTACTTTTTTCTCTACTTACAATTTGTCCTGAAGCATTTTGGTATTCTTGTAATGCATCCATCAGTCTTTTAATGTTCCTTTTATCACCATTGCAGAACAGGAATATATCATCAGCAAAGAATATATGAGTAGGCTGTATCCCATTCCTATTCACCATAGTATTCAATTCTCTTCTTTTTACCATTTCAGTTATCATTCTGCTCAAACTATCTTCTGCCACAACAAAAAGGAGAGGAGACAATGGATCTCCTTGCCTTAAACCCCTACCAACCTCAAAAAAGCCAGCAGGACCTCCATTCACTAACACTGAAATCCTAGTTGATTTAAGAAGAATATGGATCCAATGTATGAATTTTTCTGAAAAACCAAAACACTCCATTACAGAGAACAGGAATTCCCAGCTTAAAGAATCATATGCTTGTGAAATATCCAGCTTTAGTCCCACATTGCCACCCCTTCTTTTGGTATCTAACTCATTTACCAATTCAGAAGCAAGCACTATCTGATGTTGAATGTTCCTCCCTTTAATAAATGCACCTTGTTGAGGAGAAACAATTTTATGTATAATCCTACCCATCCTCATTGTTATAATCTTTGTAATTACTTTAAAGCAAAAATTCATTAGCCCAATAGGCCTAAAATGCTTTGCATTCTTTGCATTTTTCACTTTAGGAATCAACCTCAAAAAATTTGCATTCATACCTTTTGGGACAAAACCTTTTTCCCAACAATACTGCACTGATTTCCTAAAATCTTCACCAATTATGTCCCATGTAACTCTGTAGAACCATCCAGCAAAACCATCAGGTCCAGGAGCACTATCAGGATCCATGTCAAATACTGCCTTCCTAATTTCCTCAGAACTAGGACAAATACAAAGGACTTCATTGTCTTCTTCTTCTACCACTTTAGGAATTGCAGAGAGAATTTTATTTGATTGTACTATGTTTTTGTACCTAAATTTTTATTCAAAATGTGACACAAGAACTTCAGCAATCTGAACTTGATCAACTACCATATCCCCATTAGAGTTTTCAATTTCAATAATAGAATTTTGAGTTTGTCTAATCCTCAAAGAAGTGTGAAAAAAAATTGAATTTGAACCTCCTTCCTTCAACCATCTCACTCTAGATTTTTGCTGGATGATCTCTTTTTGTTGTTGCTGTAGTAATTCATGAACATTTCTTGCCATATTCAGTTTTGTAAGAAGAGAATTGTCTTCAGGCTTTCTATCTGACTCTTTTACTGCTTGTAAAACATCTTCTTTTGCTTCTTGTATCTTAATCCTTAAATCACCAAAAACATTCCTGTTCCACTGTTTAATAACAGGCTTCAATCTCTTGAGCTTAAACATAAAAATATATGCTAAATTACCTACTACTTCTTCTTCCCAAGATGTTCTTATCATGTCTAAGAAAGTTGGATGACTTACCCAAACCTTTAATGCTCTGAATGGCACATTTTTAGGTTTTGGGATATCAGCATTTGCACCATATAAAGCTCCATGGTCAGATATTCCTCTCACACCCACTTTATACCCCCAGCTAGGATATACTTCAAGCCATCTTGCATTAACAAAAGCTCTATCCAAATTGCATAAAATCCTCTTACTCCCACATCTGTTATTACACCAAGAGAATTCAATACCAGTTCTTGGAGCTTGCAGTAAACCACAAGTCCCTATGCAGTCACTAAACTCCAACATTGATATTGTTAAAGGCTTCAACCCACCTCTCTTTTCTCCAATTGTTAGCACAGTGTTAAAATCACCAATAACCATCCATGGTTTATTAAATAAACTAATTTCCACTAACTCCTCCCACAACTCTCTTCTATTCACAGTCAAACACTCAGCATGAATACCTGTAATAATAGAACCACCAACTTCAATAGATATTGCCTGCCTAGTAACAGATACAATCTTAGGAGTACTGATTGTAGAACTCCATAAGATCCAAATGTTACCCTTACTGACTTCATCAGAATTATGAATACATAAACTATTCATCCCATTCAACCTTAACTTCTTTATATAAACTTCTTTATATAATCTTCTTTATACCAAATTTTTGGTTCAGCTAAAATTACTATAGAAGGACTAAAATTATAAACTAAATTTCTGAGTTTGTCTTTGGCTTTAGTTCTCCTTAAGCCTCTGACATTCCAGTAAACCACTCTCATTTTTTAACTTTGTTTTGAGAAGTATTAGGACTACCTCTCATTTGCCATTTTTTGTCTCCTGAAATATTTGTATTCTTAGCAGCTTGCTTTCTAGTACAGATATTACTGACAGTTGCCACTTTATTTTTACCTGCACCAGCACCAGTTTTCCCAACTACTGCAGCTTCTGTAATAACTTCTACTTGCTCTTCTATCATTGGTCTCTCACAAGCTGGAACAATGTGTACCACATTATTAATAGAAGGTGAACTAGTAGTTGCTGATAGCACTTGTGAAACACCTAACATTGGAAAATCATCATTATAAGTACTGTTTTCTTCCTCCAAACCTTGTAATGCTTGAAATTTTCCATTTGATAAAACAGTTCCAATAGGAGGCACCACCGCATCAACAAGATCTCCATCCAGATATTCTGAGTTCTCCATACAAAACCCAGTCACAATAGATTGAACAATATGCTATTCAAAAGGAGCACCAGGACAAAGATCAAAAGGAACTTCTTTATCCTTATTTTTATTCTTCTTCTTTGGGACATAAATTTGAGTTGGAATCTTCCCAGTAGTAGTTGTTTTTTCTCTCATCTTTATCCTACAATTCTCTTCTATATGTCCAACAGTTGAACAATATTTACAGAATTCAGGCATCTTAGTAATCACCACTTCTTGAACAAAACCCCCATATTTGTTGTTAATTTGTATCTTATCAGGAATTTGCTTAGTCATATCCACTTCCACCAAAACACTAGCATAATATCCAGTTTTTTTCTTCAAGGTTGTTTCATCAATTTTGACTGGTCTTCCCAAAGCTCCTGCAATCTTCATAAGAATCTTCTCCTTCCAATATTCAATAGCCAGACCTGGGAATTTCGCCCAAACAAAAGCAGAAGTAGCCTTTTGATTTTCAGGGTTAAAGTTTTTTTCCCAATCTCTAATCTGTAAAATCTGTGACTCAATCAACCAAAAACCCTTCCAAATATATTGCTTATCTTCTTCATTCTCTAATTGAATAATAAAAAAACCTTTACCTATCGGAATAAATTGAACAGAGCCAGTAATTTTCCATTGTTGTTTTAGCTTCAATTCCGCATCTTCAATTTTCAGTTTGCTCAAATCTAGTCTACCAATCAAACTATAATTCCACTCCTCAATACTCTCATCTAATTCATCATCTAAAATTGGAATTTCAGGCAACTTTTTCTGAATGAAAGACTCCTCTGAAGAACCCATTTTTGACTGAAAAATAATTCAGCAAAAACCAGATTCCGACCAGATTTGTCTGAAAATAAACCTAATAAATGCCTCCAATCATAAACTATAAATGTATTTTGATCTTCGATAAATCAATTTAATGAACTTTGGGAGGTTTTTGGTGTAGATCTGAAAGTTAAACCAACCTTGACCAATCGCCTAAAAATCTCTCTTTGAGTTGACCAAAAAATTCGTAGCACGAAACCTCAGGCTTCGGCATTCTCCAATCTGTTTCCGCTTATTCTTCTACGTCTGTTACCAATACCTCCCTTTGTTCGCGTTCTTCTACAGAGGATTGCCTTACTCTCTGATTTGTCATAATTGATGAGATAAAAGCCAAGGCATCGGCGTGCCTATTATCCTTTCTGCAGATGTGACGAAACTTGATACCAGGGATCTCCTATGCATACTCCCTAGCAAGTTTAAGGTACTTCTGCAGAGAAGCATCTGATGCTTGGTAACGTCCAGAGATTTGTCGAATCACCAGTTGAGATTCACTTGTCAATATAACATCGCTGATACCCATTTCAATGATTAATCTCATGGCGTGTATGACTGCTTCGTATTCTTCCTCATTGTTTGTCGCCGGGAATTCCAGCCTTAGCGAATGTACTATTCTGGCTCCCTTCGGCGAAGTAAAAACAATTCCAACGGCCAAAGCCACTCCTATACACCCACTATGCATGTCTCCAAAGCACCACACTCACGCTGGTCACGACATCATAGTCGCATGACACTGCTCAAACTCAACACAACTACGCAACATCTGCGCATCACTCGAGGTGTCAAAACATCACACGGGGGGATACCTTTAGGGGTATTGGTCTGGCGGTCTACGACAGTTAGGAAGAAACTGATGGAGATGATGGGCAGTTATACGAAGATGGCATGAGTGGACATGTTCTACACAACTCAAGCAGTTACAGAAACCAACTC
>JAJJMA010216903.1:0-16393 GCA_023529015.1 Papaver nudicaule | reverse complement strand
TGAGCTGATTTTTTTCATAATACAATGCCCTTTTTGAGTAAAAAAAAGTTAGGCTCCTGGGTTGCTTCATGGGGATCACACTTTTCGTAACAAGCACAATATATTCTTTGATTTTCATCCACATTCATCTGGGCACAAGATATCCCAACACTTGCATCAAATGACTTGCACCAACCTATACAGTCCCCTTCGACGTCATCGGTAGGCGAATACCTCCAACGCATGAGTGCTCCTTCACAGATGGCTCCCCCTTCGTACCATGGGGTATGCGGCCTATACAGCGTGAAACAACTATGCATTTGCGCAGTCACATTCCTGCATGTTGAAAATAATTAAATCAACAAAATTAAATCGAAAATAATTATTACAAAATTTGCAAATGAATAATATGCCCACTAATAAGAAAATTAAAAAAAAAATAAAAGAAAAAAAAAAGAAGAAAATATAAATCGAAATTTTTGAAAAGAAGATTGTAACAATATCATTATCTAAATAAATTTCATCATATGCAGGAAGGAAGAACATCATTATACTTACATCGATTGAAGAGCATTCAAAGCGAAAAAGAAAAAAATGGTAGAGATATTTTGTTTAGTAGCCATAGAGATAGAGTACTTTGATAGTCTATTAGCAATCTGATTTGTGAAGATTAGCAAAAATTTAAACCACTTTTTATAGTAATAGAAAGACAATTTGTTATTCATTTCTAAATAGTAGACAAATTCGGCCTTCCTTCGTATAATGAAATTGACGTTTGTTAGGCTGTTTACTATGGATGTGAGAGAAATCATCCCAACAGTGTTTTTTCACAGCCCCTCCCGGACGCCTGTTCGCTATGGAGGAACCCTTGGAGCGAGGGAAGCTATCTTGCTCAGCGAGAAAAGCTATATCGCTTCACCTGAGCGATATACACTATCTCGCTTGACCGGTCAAAGCCAGTCAAAGCGAGATAGCTTTCCTCGTTTTCTCCTCCTTCTTCTGAGAGCAAACAAACGTAAACCAGGGAGGATAGCAGAAGACTTCTTTCAGCTCCAGCCAAGTTCTTGTCGCTGGTAAATCATGGATCTGAAGGTGGTATATCAAGAACCAAGAGTTCAAGATGGAGAAGCAAGCAAAACCACCTAACCATACCTGTCGGCAGTTCATACAGAGCTCTCTCACTCACTCCATCATCTCCACTGTCATACCAATTGGATCAGATAAATTGAGATAGACTTAGAGATCAGAGATCTCAAAAATTCAGAAGTAGAAGCAGAATTTGAAGAGTGGGTTTGAATCAATTTCTAGGTTTTTTTTAAATTGGGAAAGAGGGGGTTTAAAATTGTGGGGATGCAATGTTGGTACAATAGCGTTTATTGAAAACAGATCTAAACAACTTTTCTTTGTTTGAAGAGTGGGTTTGAATCAATTTCTAGGTTTGAATCATACAGTTGCTGCACTTTTCTTCCTCCGTAACGTTGGTGATACAGCTGCTCTTCTTTGTTTCGAAAACAGATCTAAACAACTTGAAACTATTCATTTCCCTAAAGTTGATTGGAATCCGATTTCGTCCATTGTTGATAAATCATCTCCTTATGCTTCTTTTCGATCCGAGAAATGGACTATTGTGTCTGTTTCTAGTGAACCAACTGATTCATCGTCATGCGTGGAGGTTCCATTTAGTATTTCATCTTCCATTTGGTATATACACAGAAACGTAGCCGGTGTAGCGGGGGTGTAAATTAAAAAAGGTCAAACTGAAAGCGAGGAAAGCTATCTCGCTTTCAGTTTGAGCGAGGAAAGCTATCTCGCTAAAGTGAAAGCGAGGAAAGCTTCCTCGCTTTTTGAGCGATACTCGCTTCCTCGCTTTCCTCCCAGTTCCGGGAGGGGCACTGCGCTTTCACAGTGGGTGTGAGGGAAGAGGAGAGAGAGGGGACTTTACACCACGGTTTTCTGTCCCTTTCATCCCTCCTCGTACATCCATAGTGAACAGCCTTATAGGGAGGAAGAGTTTGGATCAAGGGAGTGGAAAAATCGTTGTCAACTCACCTGATACCACCGATTCAAAACTTTCCACTGAGTTGGTCAAAATTAACCTCACTCTTACACACTTTTTTCGCACGCTTCTCACCAAATCCACATAAATGTGCTTGTTACTTATCATTTCTTTTCAGTTCTTCCGACATCAAGAACATTTGTTAAGACACATTTTATTGTTTTAATAAATAGCTTACTGTTAGTATTTTATGTTTACCGTTCTAATACCCCAATTCATTCAACCCATATCTTAATTGCTCCCTCCGTTTCAATTATATAGGCGGAGGGACCAAATCTCTTAGATTAAGAAGACATTTTTAAAGTCATAAATTTCCATGTTTTTTCTTGCTTTGCCCCTTGTCTTATTCTCTTCACAAGTACCTATGTATTATTAATAAGGGCAAAAGTAGTAAAAAACCATCTTGATATTTGTACTCCGCCTATAATTTGAAACATGAAATAGTCCATTTTCCGCCTATATAAAAGAAACGGAGGGAGTAGTAAAGATCAGGTTTTTTTTTTTCCAAAGATTTGTTTCATATGCTTGAGGAGGTTTAAAAAAGACTCAGAGAATTAGACCCTTTTATTTGAAATTAATTAAAGGGAAAATTTCAGTGTCGGCTGTATTTGCGGCTGATCTAATTTTGAATGAATAGTTGTAATGGTGGTGGTACTGGTGCGGGAACTAGGTTTCTTTTTCTTCCACCGTTAATTGTGGTTGTAAACCGATGAGATCTAACACTAAGGTACCAATTCATTACCACTTATATATAACAGTAATCAAAGAACAACTGATGCTCAATTGATTTTACGTTTTGTTCCAAGGAGATTTGGGGTTTCCATAGAAGAAAGATTTTAGAGTTTTGGTGCCATTAAATTGATGAGTTTTTTTTTTAGAATAAAATATTGATATGAGTTTCATGGATTTAGAGTTCTTATGATGGATGATTAAGTTATTGATGTTCTTAAATCATGTAAACCTAAGGATCCTAGGAATTGGGACTTGTTCTTGAAAACCTTGACGGTACAGCAGAAGAAAAAAAAAAGAAAGAGGAGGGGATGGTTTGCGTGTGAATTGCACGTGCTTGTGTAGGGATGTTTTGGTCCAAGGTTGTATTGTATTAACTCATCTATGAATCGATGAGTTGACAACGATTTTTCCACTCCCTTGATACAAACTCCTCCTCCCTATAACAAACGTCAATGAAATTTATTTAGATAAAAGTATACCTCTAAAGTCCAAAGTATGATGGTGCGTTTGGATGCAGGATTTTAGAGAGGGGATTCATGGGACCAAGGGATTTGGTAGAATTATAAATCCCTTGGCCCGTTTGTTTGCCAAAATCCCTTGTATTCATGTTTCCCCTGGGAAACACTTTCCCAGCAAATCCTCCAAATCGAGTAACACCTCCCCCCCTGTTATTTGCTTGGAAAGTTTCCAAGGGATTTGTGGCCCCATTAAAACAGAGCAGTTGTGTAAATCCTAGGTTTGCCAAACAGTACATGGAATTTCAAACAAAGGATTTGACAGTTTCCAGGGATTTTTTCTTGAGTTACCAAACGCGCCAGGTATTTACATAAATCCCGGGTTTTATAATCCCCTGGAATTATAAATCCCCTGGAAACGTAAATTCTGCATCCAAACGCGCCATGAGTGTATTCAATTATAAAAGTTGTGGTTGGGTGAAGACGCAAGCGTCCTGAGTTCAATATTCGTCACTATAATGGGGAATTTTTTTTACTTCTTTACTTAGCTATCCGGACTTTTCGATTGTGTGTTTCAGTCCAACTTTTAACACGACCTTCCATATTTATCAAATATAAAAATCAATAAATAAATAACGTACTAACTCATTACTCCCTCTATTCCAATTTAGATGATATATTAGAGTTTTGATATAGTCGCCTTATACTTGCAAGAATTGATGTTTTTCTACCAATTTTTGACAAAATCTTTGCATTTTAGTTTGGAAACGTAACATAGAAGATAAAATGCTAGGGTATTGTTGAAAATTTTGTGGAAAAACATCAAATTTAGTGAGTTTATGGCGACTATATAAAAACCTATTATGACATCTAAACTGGAACAGAGGTAAACCTACATAAAAATGAATTTGAACCTATTTTACTTTTTAATGAAATTAGATATTATCTTGTAAAAAGATGGTATGAATATAGAACACACTTACTGTAATAAGAATTGTCGTGGGAAATGTTATTAAGGGATTAAGATTGTCAACGGTTTGATTCCCTCTCAATTGCGTGCATCCAAATTTCTTTGGTCACATTAAAACACAATATAATAAAATAATACATATGTTGTGACCGGATCATGTTCGGACACGTTATTTTCTGCAACTCTTTGGACCAATCAAAACATTCATGAACTGGTTAATTGTCCCTCCCTCCCTCTCTCTCTTACCTCTCTCCCTATCCATCTCAAAAAAAAAAAAAAAAAAAAAATTGACTATCTGGTTTAGATTTGTTTTTTCAAATCTACTGGATAGATTAAGGTTATTTCTTTTGTTTTTTAATTTTTTAATAAAAGAAATCGTTTTTAAACAATTTAAATATTTTTCTCATAGGTCTGAATGGTTTCTAAACACTATCAGAACTTTATTGTTTTTCTAAACAATTTTCAATTAGGTTTTTATGGTGGTATTACATTATCATTAATTTGAAAGAAGAAGATCTACTTCGCCGATTACCGATATGGATCGTGATGAAGTTAATTGGGCATATTACTTCCTTTTTATGGAAGCATCTAATCACTATGATTATCAAGAATCAAAATGGTTTGATATTATTATAAGGGTTTCAACTTTTACCAGGGACGGAGCTTGAAATTTTATACATAGGGGGCTAAGCTATAGAGAAAAAAAATTAGGGGGGGCAAATAATAATAATTTTCGTTCAAATAGCTAGGAATATTAAGGGTGTTTAAGAAATATTTAAATTTTTAGGGGGGGCGGGAGCCACCCTTGGCTCCCATGTATCTCCGTAATGGGTTGTGGTTTCTTTGTACAATTTCATATATCGTTTCTATAAGTTTCGATTGTAAATCTTGTACTAGTTTTATTTTCCCATTTATTGGTGTAACTTGTATACCATCTCTTGTTTGTAATCCTTCAAATTTCAATTTGAATGAGGTAGTAAATTAATAAATTTGGTCGGGTTCTTAGGAACCTACCTAAATTTGGCCCCATGAATGAATATTTGGCTCCATGAAAAAATAATTCCGGCGGATATGATATAGTAAAATCGGAAAACCCTTATAAAAGAAGACTATTTTACCCTTCTCTACTTTTATAATTTTCTAAACCTAACCCTAAATTAAAATCAAGTGAAAATTTCTGTGTAGCCCATCTTTTCACTCTCTCTCTCATAAACCCATCATTAAGATGGTCTATATATGAAGCCCAAAATATAAGAATTTAGTAGAATATGGAAAGTTTTTCGTTGACTTTGTATATTAAAATTTTTTTCATGTCTATATTACCCTTTAGTTGTTACTCTAATCAAGATTAATTATAAAATTTAAATAATCTTTAATTATGTGAGAGAATATCTTTAATCATTATGGTTACTTAATTAGGCGTACATTAGTTGTCACCTGATTTATGGGAGAATAATGTCAATATTTTGTTACCATATCGGTTTACTTAATTAGGTATATTAGTTGTTGCGTGATTTATGGAAGAATAATCTCCATTATTTGGTCAATATTTTGTTACCATAGTCGGTTACTTAATTAGGTGTTGATTTTAATGTACAAATCATATCTCAAGTGAAAACTATAATTAATATAGTTTTCATTCCCGTTATTAAGGTGAAAAATTATATTTTTATGTGAAAAGTACATCTATCACATCAAATTACGTTACCAAGGGCATATTAGTTGAAAATTTTCCCAAGTCTCATGGGTATTGCCACTTATTTCATGTGAAAAGTGGAATCCACACTTGTCGCAAATGAAGCTAACCTTATATCATTTGAATTTTTCACGGTAGGAGAAGGTGAGAGTTAGGTTTTTCACCTAAAAATAGGTGATAAAAATTGTAATTTTTAAACATATTGTAATTAATCGATTGACATAAAAAGTTACTTGGGCTATATAATGATTTTTTAGACTAAACGTAAAGATCTTTTTCATACAACTTGATTATCACTTGGAGGCCCTTGTTGTTTGATGAACTCATTGTTAGTGATCAAATTCTTCATAATCACTTGTATAAATTCCAAAATGTTGTCAACTGATTGGTTTTAGCTTATTCTCTTATATTTCACGTAAGAGGTCAAACATCTTTGCTTTATCTAAAAAAAAAAACAACAAAAGATATGTATTAATAGCTTTGATAATGGAATTCAAACAACAAATGAAAATGATAACTGACTTTAGTATTTAATAGTAACAACTTCATTTTTTTCACATCATGTTAAGGTGTAATCTGCATTTTTCACATCCATGTTTCAAATGAAACGTACCATTTATCACCAATTTTCGAGGTAAAAACTGCAATTTTCACATCATGTAGAGGTGAAAGCTGCATTTTTCAAATCATGAAAAAGGTGAAATCTGCAATTTTGGTGGAAGTGAATAAGTTACTATGAATGTGAAAATGAAGATGAGAACAACAAGAAAAATACAGACCATTTAAAGAACAAGAATAACATTCATAACAAGAACATTCATGATTAAGTTTCTGATTTTCATTAGAAACTACAAGATCGACAAGAATAAATAAATGAAAATGAAAACTGACTTTAGTATTTAATAGTAACAACTTCATTTTTCACATCATGTTGAGGTGTAATTTGCATTTTTCACGTCTATGTTTCAGATGAAAAGTACCTTTATCACCAATTTCCGAGATAAAAACTCCAATTTTCACATCATGTAGAGGTGAAAGCTGCATTTTTCAAATCATGAAAAAGGTGAAATCTGCATTTTTAGTGGAAGTGAATAAGTTACTATGAATGTGAAAAACGAAGATGAGAACAACAAGAAAAATACAGACCATTCAAAGAACAAGAATAACATTCATAACAAGAACATTCATGATTAAGTTTATGATTTTCATTTGAAACTACAAGATCGACAAGAATAATACTCTTGTAAAACCATTTTCAAACATAATTGTAGAAGCAAAAACAATGTAAAACACACAAAAAACAACATCAATGGATGACAATTTGATTTTTCATTCATAATTGCGAGAAAAAAAATAAGGTGATGATACAAAACCATTTACTAACCTTCAAACATGCTGATAATTGTGTTTTTATTTTTAGAACAAGCACAAAATGTGATAATCAAAATAGTTCTTCTCATAACTCGAGAAAAACACTTTAATGAACATATTAGCAGGGTGATAATGGGGTTTGTCTGATAATTGAAGCTCTAGATGATCAAAAGTGGATTTCCTATCTTCTTTGATCGGTCTTGGAGAAAATAAAAATGAATAAGCTTGCTTTTTGTATATTTTAAGAAGAAGATAAAAATATGGCAGGTGTGATAAATGATATTGGCATAATATTAGGGATTTCCCTATATACATTGGTATTTAACTTTTTCAAATGATTTGTTTTAAATACAGATATCTAGTAAACTATATTTAGATAAAAGGATAGTTTTGTAAAGTAACACTTAAATAGTTAATTATGGGTTCCACATATTTAACATCTTAATGGTGGGTTTATTATATAGAAATAAAAAAAAGCGGGCTAGAAATATGTTTCCCCTAAAATCAAATACTCCCATTACTTCTTCCACTCTCACTGCGTACAACCACCACCATCACCACCAACAACTGCTGCTACCATTACCGCTACCACTACCACTGTCGTTGCCCCACCACCGCCGGGGCCACCACCAATAAAACTTGTTTCTTAGTCCATCTTCTTTCTTTAATCTTCTGCCACACCGCCGCATCCAATTCCTTTAGTTCTACTTCTAATTCAGCTGATAACCATTTACCTACAAAACTCAATCTTTATCGAAACATATCACCAGCACCACCAACAACTCCCACTACCACCAACAGCTGCCGTCACCACCAACAGGATTTGTGTTTGAGGAGAATCAAGATGTGAAGGATATGATAATTCTGGTTCATTCATGAAAACCCAAAATGAAACACACAACAACCGCCCATGGAGTCTGACCTAGCTAAGGTACCTCTTTCTCTCTTGTTTTTATATGGAGTATATTTTTACAACGAAAATGCTATATGGCCCCCTTAATATGGCCACTAAATGGCCACCATGACGTGGATCCTTTATGGCTCCTAAAAACAAGGGAAACCCATAATTATAACACCCATAATTTATAAGACCCATAATTTAGTTTGGTGTTCTTGATTTGAGATAAAACCCAGATTTCAATTTGGGTTTTTATTTTCTTTAAAGTTCTAGACATACTTAACCTTGGCAAACATCAAAAGATTTTTTCCCCTATTGTAGATTCTTGACTAAACCAGTAGATCCAAAATTAGTCTTTACTGAATTATTGCAGTAATAACTCTTTAGCCTTGTTATTAGATAACAAGTCAAACATAAATTTGCACAACTTGTCGATTAAACAGTTGACATGGTTTCTCTTGCCAGGTTCTTGATTTAAGTTTTAACGAGTTTAAGGATGTTCACTATGGATTAAAGTTTTGGATGAAAGCGACAGATTTCCGTCGCCTATACTCCCCTCTCTCTCCTCTTCCCTCACGCCCACTGCGAAAGCGCAGTGTCCCTCCCGGAACTGGGAGGAAAGCGAGGAAGGCTGTATCGCTCATGCAGCGAGGAAGCTTTCCTCGCTTGCACTTTTAGCGAGATAGCTTTCCTCGCTTTCTTGGAAGCGAGATAGCTTTCCTCGCTTTCAGTTTGACCTTTTTTAAATTACACCTCCTTTACACCGGCTGGCGTTGTCGTAGCTATGTGGTTACACCCCGCTTACACTCGCGTTTCCGGCCTCCTGAATAACATTTACCCACTCAGATTTTTCCTGTATACAACCCTGTACAGCCTTGAGAAGCACTCGACATATATTGGGGATTAAGGATTATGTACATTAGGAAAAGTTCGTTTGTGGAAACACTTGTTTTTTATTACATAACATAAGCGGCTTACACGGCGGTTGAAGGGAAATCTACGAAAGGGAAATAAAAAATACTAAAAAAAAACAAGGAAGGGAAATACAGGTACATAAATCTTAAAAGTAGTAGTTAAGCAATCCCAGTTATCATGGAAAACATTCAGTCTATTGTCCCGCAGTCATGGCGGCGGAGAACCTTGTTTTTAGCCTTGATGTAGAACTCCGCTTTCCAACCGGGCATATGATCCGTGTCGACCTCTAAAATTTCCATGTCGGATTTCATTTGTTTGATATCCACATACTCACGGAATATGGACGAGTCTCTTTCGCCTTGTGCCCTTTTGAAGGAATTGTCATCTCGGATGAGGTCATTTAGCGTAGAGATTCCACTAGACTCAGCTCTAGCTAAGTCTCTATCACGCTTTAGGGCATCACGACCTCTGTGTTCTCTAGGCAAGTCTCGTTCGTAGAACCTACCTCGTTCTCCATTCTGCGTGAGTCCTTCTGTTGGATTCCCATCTTCATCAAGCTGCATTGGTTGAGAAGCAGAGGCAACAGAGTCGGTATTCTGAGATCCATCATCCCTGTTTTCATTACAGGTTTCCGGGTCCATATCCTCGATGCATGCCCCCCTCCAAATTTGAATCACTTGCTCATGTTTCCAGCTTCTTTTGGGTGGTCCGGCCTCGTAGTCTTCCAAACCGGCTTTGTACTGAAACGACAAGATCAAAATTTATTAGAGATTATGTAGTACCTACGGTTAAATGTGAAATGAAGCATAACAATTACACTTACGCAGTCAGCCTCACACCACCCACTCTTCATGTTCTTGAGATGCCTTGCAACACAACACACATACACCTTCACCTCTTTCCTAACCAGGAAAAATTCGATTTTGGAGAGAGTGTCTGGTACGATTATTATTACTTGGTTGTTGCCGAAGGTACTCAGCCTCAACTCGTGCCCAAAATGTCGAACCAGCTTGATTAATTCCAACAATACCATCCTGAGTAATGCAGACGTATGCTCTGGCTAATGCTGCATCTTCCCTCTTGGTGAAGTTAACCATGGTTGCAAATATTGACAGTAGAAGTATATTGAAGAAGGATAGTTGTGGTGTGTTTTGATTGTTCTAAAACTCTCTATTTATGGACAAAAATTTGAATATTTAGCCGTTGTATTCCAGAAGCCCATAGCCGCTGGATGATGATAGATCCGTTGGAATTTCGTTTTTCTTTGGCTCAGATTGAAAGCGAGAATAAGTATCTCGCTGGGCGAGGAAATCTATATCGCTCCAGCGACATAGCGTCTATCGCTTTAATCTGAGTCGTTCGAAATAGATTTTTTTTTTTCAATCGGGTGGATGGGGTTGAGCACGAATCTTTATTTTGTTTGTAGTGGTATTTCGGATTTCCTTACTATCATCGCACTGTGTTACCTTATCGTTCACCTGTTGGAAATCTTACATGTTGATTTTTTGGGTGTAAAAATAATAAGATAATTTTCCTATAAATGATTTGGGCTATACAATCGTTCTAAAAATATCAGATCATTCCACTCATTATTGTTTATCTAGCATACAGTTTTAAAAAATACACTATGGATGAAGGTTTTTCTGCTCAGCAAGACATTCATTTGGTTTCAAGTTTTTGCAGAATATGGGACGCGCCTTTAACTACCACCAACATTTGTTATCCCACCTTCTGGCCGATGGTCTTACGTGAATATACACGAATTGCCGGCGACGAACAAGTACGTACAGTGCCAGAAGTGAGAGGTAGGTTAAGAAAACTTCAGTGGCGGTGTAGACAATTCCGAAAACATTATGGAGATACTGTGAGACCTATTGTGATTAGCCGCTCATTTATTTATGCTATACTCCATGTTCCTGGTTTTTTTTTTGGAGATGTTAAATCTTTATGAAATGTTAGGTGATCGTATGTAATATGAAGCTAGAACGCCTAACTGTCGTTAAAACTACTACCATGCTTAAATTTCATTTACTTACAAATAAGTTGTAATACATTAGGTCATAATAACGGTGAAACTATCCGATTTTGAAACAGTTTGCCATTAAAATTACAAGGTTCTTTTAAACTTAAGCCTTATCTCCTCCCACTCCTGTTTGTTTGCTTTTGAACTAGAACCTCCATGTTCCATCTTTGGCTTACGATTTGGACATGTGTGGGACCAGTGATCATTCTCTCCACATGTGTAACAACCTTGATTCTTAGACTGCTTAGGAGATTCTACCCCATAAGAATTGACCAGCCTTACGTGATTAATGGCTTCATCTAACCATTCGAATGCTCCACAGCCAGGTTTTTGACACTTAAGAAACAAACGGCCTGGATTCTTGTTCGTGTTGGACTGGATGATTTTGCGAAAACCATCACAGGTCAATTTGTTACATGCGGAGTACAAAAATGGACATAGGGCAGACTTGTGATCTTCGGATCCACATATTCTGCATGCGATGATAGCAGAGCACTACAATGAAACAGGCAGTTGTTGTTAAACTAAGAACTACTTAAAATCATAAACACATTAAGATGACAGAAAAATTAAAGTGAACCTTAGAGCATTCCATGTTCCTTAAGTTTTTGGAGAAAGGTACATGGAAATCATCTTTACGGTGGCTATATTTATAGGAAGAAATCTAGTCGTTACGATATCTGATTTTGTGATACCTTATCCTTATCTATATCTTGGGTATCCTTTAGTTGGATTTCCACAACCCTATCTCATCGTGTCTGCTAACATTTAAAAAGTCGACAGCCAAAGCCTAAACAAGCGGGAGTTAATACTGAAAAGTACGATGCATTTTTGCAATACAATGTACATTACGTTTGACAAAAGTAAAAAAACATTAACAAACTTAGGTGCTTAAAAACCATTCGCCCCACACCAATAATTTACGAAACAAACTCAAAAAACATACAACCAAACACATTTCAATAGCAGCATCACACTTGAACCAAACATCTTTCACCAGCACCATCACACCTCAATTTCCATTAGCATAGAATTCATATTCCCCATCCAGGTTGTCCTGACGGTCTTCTTCGGGCCCATCAAGCTCTTCGAGGTCGTACTCATCCGCTTCCGTTGGCACATCGTCCGATAATGCGTGAACGTCTACTGGGTTGTCCCTTGGATTAGGTGCAACCCAATCATCATCTGCAGCACGTCGATGATGTCGTTCCCAAATGTGGTGTACTAGGTCGGTCCGCAGTCTTTCCCAACCACGTTCGTCGTGAAGACTATGAATGCTAAGTGCGTTGTACTCATTGGGTTGTTGCATAGGTTCTTCCGTGTTGATCCCCCAGTCTTCCGCGCGATACTCATTCTCTACCACCATGTTATGCATTACCATACAACCTCTCATTATGTACTTCATCATCGACTTCGTATGAAAGGTGCAGGGTTTGTCAAGAACCTGGAACTTCGTCTTCATAGTTCCAAAGGCTCTCTCAACATCCTTTCTTTTGGCCTCCTGGTAGCTATTGAATAGGGCTTTTCTGGGGTTCCTCGTACTGTCCTTAAATGCCGCCACGAGTACACTGTATTTAGGGTAAATGCCGTCACCCAAGAAGTAACCATGGTTATATCTCGAACCATTGACCACGTAATTGCAGGCAGGAGAAAGACCTGATGTAACCTTATCAAACACGTCAGAACCGTTGAGTACGTTGATGTCATTGTTCGACCCTGGTTTGCCAAAGTACCCATGCCAAAACTATCAATCATAAGATGCGACAGCCTCCAAGATAACCGTAGCAGACTTATGATGTCCGGAGTAATGGTTACCAGTCGCATAGGTGGGACATTGCCTCCATCTCCAATGCAAGCAATCTATTGATCCAAGCATTCCGGGAAATCCTCGTGCAGCATTCTCGTTCATTAACCGTCTAGTGTCATCCTCCGTCGGAAGACGCATGTACCTTGCACTAAAGGCATAGAGAAGTGCATTTAAAAACATTTCAAAATAGGCATAGATGGTTGTAGCACCCATTGCACAGTAGTCGTCTATGTTGTCCGCAGAACAACCCTTGCACAACATCTTCATTGCTGCGATCATTTTCATGTGTGGTGTGTGTCCCGGAATACCGGCCGCATCTGTCTTTTGTAGGAACCTGGGTTCCACCTCACAAACTCCACTCAAAATACGAAGAAATAGGGGACGATACATGCCAAACCGACAGTGAAATTTTTCAGGGCCATATACACAGTCACTGTCGAAGTATTCGTGCATCATCCTGGCGTCTGCTTCCATCCTTAGTCGGAAGGTTTTTTGTCTCCCCAAAACATCCTTTGGTAGTGGCTGTCGAAGTTCATGTTGGTGTTGCATAAACTCTTGGTACCTTACAACGTTGTTGCGGGTGCTGTCACCATCCTCCTCAATAACCCTGGCGCCCGTCTTGAAACTCATAATTTTCTTGAAATAATTCATTGTAACCTAATTTATGAAACAACAGTCTAAGTTAGACAAGAAATAAACATTATGTATGAACCTGAAACAAACATAACACGTTATTTATCATTCTAAATATGAAACATTGATTTCATTATAAACAAAGGTTGAAATACTTAACGTGTTGAGAGATACCTGAGAAAGGGATGGAGGAGAGTGGATCTTACTTGTACTGGATGAGAAAGGGATGGATGAAAGTGAATCGTAAAATGGATGAGAAAGGGATGGATGAGAGTGTGGTTGGGTGTTCTTATATAGAAAAACTGAAGCGAGGAAAGCTATATCGCTTTGACTGGTTTTGACCGGTCAAGCGAGATAGCTTCCCTCGCTCAGGTGAAGCGATATAGCTTTCCTCGCTGAGCGAGATAGCTCCCTCGCTTCAAGGGTTCCTCCATCGAAAACAGGCGTCCGGAAGGGGCGCTGGAGAAACCCTGTTGGGATGATTTCTCTCTCATCCATAGTGAACAGCCTAAAGGACCTGGATTTGAGCCGCTTGAAAATTGCTACTGCTACTGCTACTTTATTTGTTTGATATGAAGCTGAGATCGGTGCTTCTGAGATACAGTATAAGAGTGATGGAGTAGTGGGTTTGTGCGATGCAATATAAGCTTGATTAGTTATAAAACCTCCCTAAATTTGTATATTTCAGTTCTTGTTTTGTTTTCATTGTAAACGGCTGATATGTACTTCAAAAAAATCGGCACATGTGGCGGATTGTGTAACCGTTTCTGGTTTTCGTTTGATGTTGTGAAGAATAATCGGCATATGTAATGCATAGTATATGCCGATTCTGGATAAAATGAAGATAAAAATTTCTACATAAATATCAATTCATAATCGGTTCTTAAGTCCACCAACAATAACCGATTCTCAATTAATACCAAATTTATCTATATAATCGGTACACTTATTAACGAATATGGACCGATTCCAATTGAAAAAAGTTTAGTTTTTTCTGTTTTAAAAACCAACCAAAATCGGTACTTGTATCGAGAAATATAAACCGATTTTGGTTTTACTTTATAATCGGTATATATAATGACCGATAACCACCGATTATTGATCTTGCTTTTTTGAAAATGAAGAGCAATCGTTTGATGTAGTGGCCAATAAACGTCGATTCTGAAAATAATTTACTTAATGAAATTTATGGTGGGAGTAGTGGAGGTGGCGACGGTGGTGGCAATGGGGTAATTTTTTTTTTTTTTGGTCTTTTGGGGTTGGCTTAATGATATCTATGGAGAAAGATGGTGGTGGTGGAGGCATTGGTGGTGGTGGTGGTGGTGGTGGTGGAGGCGATGGTGGTGGTGGTAATGGAGGTGGCAACAATGGTGGTGGTGGAGCAACAATGAAGGAGAGAAGGTTATGGATATAGAAGTGGTGGTTATGGATATAAAATGAAATTAGGTTAGATTTGTAGTGAAGGGTAATTTAGTACATTCTTTATTTTTCTGACATCCCATAGCAACTATCCGTAAATGGGTTTAAAATTTTATGGGGCCAAATACTCACTCATGGGGCCAAATTTAATTGGGCTTTGGAACCGTCTTTCCTTCCTGGAAAAAAAAAACATTCACGAACTTTACATGATTACATTCTTATGACGTGATAAAGAAAAACAAAAAGGAGTTACTCAGTACTCACCGAATGGATGCCCACATCTCTCTACCGTCAGATCTGTGTTCGGTGAGACTCTTGGTGAGTCTAAAAAAAGATTGTGCTGTGTAAAATTATGCGCTATAGATGGCATTGTACCACGCAGAAGTCAGTTTTTCCATTACAATATAAATTTCATTTTGTATACATTGGTCTGTCTTTACGAGATGAGTACCGAACAAAAAAACAATGCATAAATCGGATAGCATTAAATATGTGAATTTTTACAAATTTTAAAGTGGTGGGACCCACAATCCCCGATCTTTGTGCTTATCCGGTTTTGCCATTGTTCAAACTCTCGGCACAAGTAGAAGCCTTCAAAAAATGTCATGTTTTTGGTACTGCAGAGTTTTTGTTGGCACTTCAAAACACTAACACTATCTAAATGTATTTATAAGAGATGTCTAAATAGGTATGAAAAGTCTAAGTTACCCTTACAGATAAAGGATTAGATTAAAATACCCCAAAATCTTAACTGCTTACTCTAGTTTTATAACCCTAATCTTAAAACAAAAACAAATAGTGATTTTCATTATCCTCAAATCGAGAATCCACAACAGCGAAAATTGAAATTGAGAGAGAAAACACAGCCGAGATTCAGGCGTCTACTGATTTAGCATCTAATCAGTCACAAGACCCCAATATGCGTATTAGGTACTAATTCTGAACACAACCCATGTTTTCAATCATGTTTTCCTTGCTTGTATATGTTAGATTCATCGATTTGGGTTTGTTTTTTTTCGCCTCAGTCGATTTTTACGGTTTGGTTTTCATAGAAGACCGCGGCGTAAAACCATTTTACGCCTAGCTATTCATCAGCGTCCTAGGCATAAAAAAAAAAAATTACGTCTTAGTATCATACCGTAACAAAAGCCCTAGTTTTGTCCTTTACGGCTTGGAAACCAAGGCGTAGAAAAAAAAAGAGGACTGTGCTCACAAAAAATTGCACCGTACACCAACCAAACCGTAAAAAAGGATATAAGGCGTAAAACTCAAAATTG
Source organism: Papaver nudicaule (assembly GCA_023529015.1). Lineage (NCBI taxonomy): Eukaryota > Viridiplantae > Streptophyta > Magnoliopsida > Ranunculales > Papaveraceae > Papaver > Papaver nudicaule. The sequence goes on along the minus strand of JAJJMA010216903.1, from coordinate 162 downwards.
AAGCGTAAAGTCCTGCTTTACACCTCATAAATTGGGACGTATATTGTGCATTTAATATTTCCATGCAACTTACGTCTCAATAGCAGGTTGTGTTAGGGCATTGTCCGGTCAAACCCACTAGCGTTGGTATGTCAAGCTAGTTGTCAGTTTTAGGTGTCAAAA
>JAJJMA010216893.1:0-11684 GCA_023529015.1 Papaver nudicaule | reverse complement strand
TCGGGTGAATCATCATCGTACTCCTACATCCCCTAGACAAGATAAAAGTTACGGGGAAGAGATTGATCAACTGGTAAAGGAAAGAACTGCTGCTCAGAATGATCGGGATTATTTTAAGAAAAGAAAAATTGAGGCCGAGAATCGTCTTGCTAAGGAGGAAAGGAAAAGGTCTGAGATCGAGCGACTGTTGGAATATGAAAAGAGTCAGAATCATTGAAGGTTATGGTTTCGACCTTAAAGAATGCTAATAAGGATCTGACAAAGATAAACGAAGGCTTGAAAAAGGGGCATAGCAAGATTAACTTGGATCTTGCGAAGATGAAGAAATCCAAGGATCACTTCTCCAGGTTGGTGGATGAATATCGGTTTGAGCTTGCCAAACTGGGTTATAACTCCTCCGAAGATATTAGGAAGAAGGCTACGAGACCTCGATTTTCTAATCAGCAAGAATTTACTGAATATGTAGTTATGAAAGAAAGTAGGCTACTAAGCTCGAAATCTTTTTTGAAGTTATTATGCCTTTCGTACATGTGTCTGATGTAACTGTTGCTTCCTTTTTCAGGTATCGAAGTTGATTTGATGCAGAAGGTGTCAAGAGCCATATCAAAAAGGGATGAAGCTGCTTCCCAATTAATTGCTGAGTCTGAACTGAAGCTGGGTTTCGAGAGGAAAGCTGTGGATCTTGCCCGAGAACTGTCCGAAGAACGTAAACTTCGGGTTGAAGAGGCGAGCAGGTTTTCTCGAGAGCTGGAAAACGAGCGCCGTCGTCGCTCTGAGGAAGCAGAGGAAAGTGCCCAAAGGTCAACCATTGAAGGCGATATTCGGCGTAGTGCGAAAAAAGTCTAAGGAATGTTGTTAACGCCTTTATTCTTGCACAACTACAAATCAAGCATGGTGGTGCTGCCGAAAATATTTTGCTACATTCTATCTTGACCAATGCTCTTGCTACAGACAAGGCTTGCCGTCAACATGCCGAGAACTCTTCCGGTCTATTTGAGTAGAGCCAGCCGGCTATGGTGCCATGGGTGCCGAAGATTTTGATGTAGAGCTTCCTGGAGATGAGGACTTACTTCCTCATGAAGTCTTCATGAGACTTGTAACAAAGGATTAGAGGCTCGAGCAAGAAAGGGCGACGACCCTAAGGATTCCGAGGGAGATGTGGTGAAGAAGATGACGAAGAGGACCCTAATGTTCCTAAGGGTGGTTCCGAAGGGGGTTCAAAGGTAGGTCCCAAGGATGATCCTAGTGGAGCTTCCGGGAGTGGTTTCGGGTCTGAACCGAACGAGACTAGGGATGCTCCCGAACATGCTCCTCCAAGGTCTGAGAAAGGGGATTCCGGTAATGATAAAGGTGTTGTTTTCGATTCCAATTTCAAGGAGAATAGCTACTTGTTCCGTGAATCTGCTTTGGACTATAGCGAAGAGGAGGATAGCGAACCAGAAAAAGTACCTTCGGATACCAAATCCAATAGACAACATATGGAGATTATTGAGGAGGAGGAAGGTGGAAAGCCCAGTTCGACAAACGAGTTTAAAGTAGCTTCTTCTCTAGGTGTTCCTTCTGGTGTGTTTCTCGTTGTTGTATAGTGACAACTTCTGTTCTGTTTTGGTCTCCTTTTCACCTTGTGCTTCCCATTCTTTTGTTAAGAAACGACTGTTTTTGTGCTTCTTGATGTTTATTTGCAAATTTTGAATGAAATCATTTCCTTTTGTATTTTAAGAGTGTCTATTTTGTATTGCTTGCCTAATAACTTGTGATCGATCACAAAGTATACCTTGCAAATTCTAAGCTCCTAAGGCTACTTAGAGTGCAACTCCGGGGCTTACTTCGATGTGGGAGGTAGTAAACCAAGCTAATGGGGGTTGCGGATCACCTTTTCCAAAGGCTATGAGCTACCCGCATATCTCAAGCAAAGACTTAGGCTATCGAGACCATAAGTACCCAGTTTGCCTCAGTACATTAGGTGGGTTCCGAGGGAACTTGATGGTGTTCCGAGAGCCCGTTTATCCTAAGTAAAGTAGGGACCTTACCATCGGGTATCTGCTATTCTTAGTCTTGATAATAGGGTAGCACAATGGGGGAGTGGCGGTCAAAGCTGGAGCTTAGACATGGTACTGTCCTCATATCGCGGCCTAGAGTTCGACTCCTTCCTTACTCGCCTGCTCCTCCTCAAGGCAATAGTTTTAGTAATTCAGAGGAGGCCCGCGGCTGCGTAACTCGCTTATCATTCCCATGAATGTAAGCTAATTAGCTGCCTTGGGGTTCCACCCGCCTTAAAGGCAGATGTTAATCCCATTTATTATCCCCGCGACACCTCAATAAGGAGGTCCCAAAGGTCGCAATGGTAGTGGATCCAACTGCCTCTTAGCTTATATAGCTTAGATTCAAAGTATCCACCGCTAAAGGGGTGTCTTGTGGGTTGAGGACTGTGTCATGTAAGCCATGGGGACCTTACGACTTACATGTACATTATCTCGATGCCTACCGTTCGAGGACTATGCCTACATTCGAGGACTTTTATACCCACCATTCAAGGACTTATATGTGCCTACCACTCGGGGTCTTTTATGTGCCTACCATTTGAGGACTATGCCCACCATTCGCGGACTTTTATACCTAGTTAAATAGGAAATGGATGTTGAATCAAAATGCAAATGACTAAATAGTTTTTTTATTTTATTCTTCTGAGAAAGATCAATACATTTTTCATACAATACGAAGTCTAACTGAGGTGCTTTAAACTTTTTCCCTTGACAGGAGTACTCTACCTTTGTCCTTCAAGATTCATCAGACTGAAAGTGTTATTTCCGAGCGTTTTTTCGATGACATAAGGTTCCGACTAAAACGACCCTTCCTCGGAGACTGCTTTGGCGACGTTTCACGAGTTTACCTCGTTTACAACCTCTTCAGATAATACTGGTTTGTCGAATGTTACTGCAAATTGTTCTCTCCCCTCGCCATACGGATTCGGCCCCCTTTGGCCATTCCCGCTTCAACTTCTGCGATGAATTCCTTGATGCTGGACTCTGTTATCCTCGCCTGCTTAGCTGATTCCTCAGAGGCAAGTGTCGAGCTTTCTCGTTGCTGGACTTCTATTTCATTACAAATTTGAGCCTCGGCTGGGTCTCCCAAGATTTCTGCTATTCCTGTTGGTGTAGGGAAACCTTATGTAAGGGTAGAAAATACCTATCCGATATAAAAGCATCCTAGACGAGCTGCTGTATAAAAAGGATACAGCTGAGATGTCCTGGATCAGCGAGTAACAAGGCTGGCGACATAAGAATCAACGAGTAAGGTATCAACGAGTAAAAGACCTATCGCCAATAGTTAGGTGATAGTTAGGTGAAATTTAGGTGAGCATTTAAGAGAAGTCAGAACGGATACATTGTCAGGTTGACTGGTTGACTCAGTGGAGGATGCGTCATCAACCTTATCTCCAAGAAGATTCTCTCGTCTATGTTTGTAGAGTAAGGAATGAGCTCGCCGATGTGTGTGTGTGGGCGAGTCATGACAAATAGTGTCAGTCCAACTTTGTTTGTATTAGCTGTTTACCACCATGTAAGAAGTCTATAAATGAATTAACCTACTGAGAAAGGGGTTGGACACATTTTGGGATTGGTCTGGAGAGAGGAAAAGTATTCTACTTGCTCTCTACAGCCCAAGACTAAAGTTAGGGTTCTTATTTAAGGAACAAAACATAGAAGATTAGCAAGGTAATGGAGTGTTGTAATCATACTTATATTAGTGGAATCCTTGGATGTAGTCCTTATTTTAGGGGCGAACCAAGTAAATCATCTTGTCAAGTATTTCTAACTCTTATCTCCTTTATATTCCTTATGATTGTTGTATGGATGTAGGCTTTAGGAATGATTATGTGTATGTTGGTGTATTATGTTTGGGTGTGCTGTGTAAGATCTAACCATTGGGATTTTACACAGTTACACCTTATTCTTCTATGAAGTGTAGAGGCTACCCCCATTAGACCGTGCAGCCAGGGTATCCCCACGATAACACTATACGCTGAGTCGATATCTACCACACAGAATGTTGTGAGCAGGTCGAGCTTACCTACGTGAATCATCAGTGTTTGTTCTTCTCTTGGCACCGATGGTTTCCTGTTGAATCCAAATACGTTGTAAGTCGAGGTTACCAGAGTTACGTCTTTTCCGAATAATCGATCATATGTTCTTCCGAAGAGTATGTCAACCGAACTATCCGGGTCTACTAAAATTCTTGGCATTGCCAGTTCTTCGACAAGTAAGGTTATGACTAGTGGGTCATTATGCGCTCTCCCCCCATCTGGAATATTTGCCGCAGAAAAGAAGACTGACTGCTTCTGCCACTCCTCCAGAGATTTTTTGATGGCTACGCTCATGATTTACTTCCCTTCGAAGTCTCTCTTATGAATTATGTCAGTTATGCTACTCTTGAAACTACTCTCGGTCATCTCTGCGTGAATTATCGAATTGCAATCGTTGAATCTTGGGACGTCTCTGCCTATTGTTATTGTGTATGCCTCTGCATGCTTTTTCTCTTCTTTGGGTTGTGGCTCGACTGGAGGGGGCTTGGCAGGCTTAGTAAATGATCAAATTTTCCTCCCGAGATGAAATGGTGAACTTGGTCTTGTGCAGTGACGTAGTTCTCTGTCGAGTGCCCATAAAATTTATGAAACTGACAAAAATCTCGCGCGTTCCTAGTGTGTTGTGGTTGGATTCCCTGCTCCTGAGATAACGAATTTCGCTCGCCCATTCTGACTGTTCGATGCATTTTAGGGCTGTCTCGAGAGATACACTTAGCTTCGGAAGCTTTATGTCCGGCCCGAAATTGAGGAAATCCTGGTCTTTGTGCTCCGAATTTTCGGTTTCCCTCATAACCCCTTCGTGAATTGTTTCCTTCGTAACTTTCTCGTGAGTCATTTCCCCTACTGTCATTGTACTTTCTACTATTGATGTATCTCCCATCGCCGAATTTCCCTTCATTCCCATATCTTCCATGATCGTTCTGTCTTTCTCTCTTCGAAGAGTCCCCTACTAGGTTTGAAGGTCAATCCCGCTCTTCTAAGGACAGGTTGTTGATTGAGTGTACTTGTTTTGATATAACTTATTTTCCCTGAGCTTCTTGTTCTTTAATTTCTTCCAATGCAATCCGCTCCCTCTGATACTTTCTTAAGTCTTGCAATGTCTCTACATTCTTGGAGAAGAGTTTATCGTACAGGGGGAGGTCTTTAGCCAGTGCATTCAAGTATGCTCGTACTTTGTCCCTTTCCGAGGACCCATTTCCAACCTCTACACATTGAGCAGTCCACCTTTCGGTCAAGCTTTTGGTAGACTCCTTGGGTCTGACCTTGATGCTGAAAAGTTTTTTCACTCCGGGCTTGGATGAGTTGTTGCACATAAACTGAAGCAGAAAAACCCTCGAGAGGTCCTCAAAGGATGTAATCGAGCATGCCGGGAGGCTATCAAACCAGGCCAGGGCCTCTCCTTTTAAGCTTAAGGGAAAGTACTTGCAAAGCACCTCGTCCTTATCCTACCATGCTAGAAATTATCTTTGGTACATTTTAATATGATGGGTTGCATCTCCCGAACCATCAAATATTGAATTAAAGATCGGCATGGTGCATTTGACTGGTATGGGCTTGTTTAGAAGCTCGAAACTTAAAAGGGAGCGATTCACTTCATTGATTTCCTGTGTCAGCTTCACATTTACAATTGGCTGGACTCGGTTGTGGTGGAGTTCCGCTCGCATAGCTTTGACCTCGTCCACTAGGACTTTGTACTGCTTCGGCTTCAGCTTGTTTCCTCGCAAGCTCGCTTTCGTACACAAGACGTATGTTGTTTCCCTTAGAATGAATATTTGGCTGAGTCGGATGGTTCGATGCCCCGCTTCCTCGCTTAGTGATATTTTTGGATGCTTCGGTATTACTTCTTGGTTCCCTGAGAAGGGAGTGCTTACCTACTGGAGCTTTTGATACGGTGGGTCGTTTTGAATGATATCTTTCATGATGAGAATGTCCCTCGCTATCCCTTTTGTAATTAGATGCTGATTTTTCGACTGCCTTTTTATTCGCTTCCTGAAGTTGCTGCTTTAGTTTCCTAATTTTCCTCTTCCTCTTGATGTCTTTTTTCAACTGAGCGGCCCTCGCGACTTCTTCCTCGTCTGGCCTGCGTTCATGAATTGTATTGGCTGGTATCTCCTCGGCTTCCTCCTCCCCCTCAATATCGTGTATTTGCTGCTCTGGGAGTCCATCTCCATTTGGTCCCAAGTCCTCTACAAGTACCCCGTCCTCATCTATCCATTCCCGATGCTGGACTGTGCTCGCTGCTACTTCTGGGGAAAGTCCTTTACTAGCCGACTGTCTCGTGTTTGGACTCGAAGAGCCTTTTCCGTGTCTTGATGAGCCCACTCCCTTCTTCAGAATCGGATTTGATCTTGAAGTCATGACGACAATCCCTGCAAAAAGCAACAAACCCATGAGGTCCAAGGCGACTATTGCAGTGTACTATGGGTCTGACAGACGCCTAGTAATTGTAACAGAATCTAACGTGCGAGATTTTAGGGAGGTTATGCTTTTACGCCTCATGAGGCTATCCTAACTAACTTAATTTTTCTAGATCTTCTCTCCAAAGTGGAGATTTTAGCAAACCAATTCTGGAAAAGCACATTTCAGAAACCAATGGTAAGAGAGTTATTTCCCTTCATACCCTTGTGGATGAAAAAAATACAATTATGACCCTAGATTTATTTAAGTAATAATGAACTCCACACTAAATCGTGAGGGTATAAGCGGGAGATCATGACATCAAATCTTGCACCAAAGAGCCTATGTGTTTTTTCCTAAAAAACATTTGGTAGACGAGGAAATCTTGTTTGAAAGGTTTGTTTGATTTTAACTTGATTCTTTCGACGTAGAAGTTTCGAGCGAAGATTGTACTTTCTTTCCGAGATTTTTCTAGAAATTACGTGATATGCTTTATGGATCTTGATTAGATCTTTATGCCTCGAAGCTTAAATTCCTTGAAGAACATTAATCCATCATTATGGTAATTTGCTCGAAATTCTTGAGCACCCTAAAGCTCAAAATCTTTAGGTACTCAAGGTATTGGAGCTTGAAATTTTAAAACATAATAGAAAAACTTGGTAAACCCTAATTGTTTTTTCCAAAAACCTTTAAAAACCAACGAAGCTCAGGCAAACCTAAGTTGTTTTAATCAGCCCATGTTTCTAGCGCCAAACTATGTGTACAAAATCTGCTAAGGGACTTTCTACCCCACAACCATAAGGAGAATCATCGAAACCACTGGATTATGTATGACTCAAAAACGAGAACACCATACGAGAGGACTAATCGTACCACACAAAGATAGAGTAACCATGAACAGTAAAATAAAGCTTGGTATTCATAAGTATAAATAGTATAGCTCTGATCATACATCATTAGTCGTTTACTTAAGCCTCAAGGAGGGAATACTAACCTAGACTCTTTCTCCCAATATAACTCTACATTTAACAAAAATCCAACCCTTACAAATGATCTCGTGCTCGCCTTATATAGGCCTAGCCGAGTAGTGGATGACAACTAATAGGACAACATACACAATCATGGGTGTCAGGGGTTGTCGAGTAAGTCAGTGATCCTTCCGAGATGGTTTCGAGAGTGCTACTTTTTCCTCGCCTTCTTCTTTCAGGACCTTCTTCTCTTCTTGGTTCTCTTTCCCTTCTCACTTCGTAGGGTAGCTGTCGAGATAATGTCTCATAGTTATCTGGTGCTTCGTACTTCTCTTGATGTTATAATGCTTCCTCCTTCTGATGCTTGACACGTATCTTGCCATTTTTATACCCCTACAATAGTGCTTACCAAATATGCTCCTTGGGAAAGAGATCATTTCGAAAACGTGTCCTTTTGTTTCGAAAATCTCCTTAAGGTATTATGACTTCCAAATATCGTCATCAGCTTTGATAATGTCGATATAACTTCCTAGGCTTTGCTGGATGGGCCAGAACGATCCTAGGTGGAAGTGGGATCTGGTATAACGTGGTTCAACGTTCCGCATAAACGTATCATCACATACGTGGACAAGCCTTGTGTGTTAAGCTTAAGTGAACACGTAGGTTCAATGGACATTCTGAGTCATACAAAAAGATATACCAATAAAAGTACGGTGTATGATTCTTCGAGTAATAGCAAAATGTTGAATCTCCTGAATTCTCGATTCCAATATATATGATCACGTTAATGATATCCAAGAACTCAAATCAAAACATCAAATGAGAAATCAAATGAATATTTGATCAAGTAGTATATCCATACGAAGATCTAATCACGTACTGTATTGATCAGAAATCATGTGTCTACTAACTAGAGCGACGAGCCATATTTCTGACTATGACTCAAACCAACTTAGTTGTACATTGAAGATGAACAAATTCAAACTTCAAACTGAGAATATCAAACTCATTAATTCGTTGAAGCACAAATCAAAATGGTAGAGTTTGAACTTCGAAAATACGCATTCTGAGATAACCATTTTTAGGTTGCGAAATCTACATTCTGTTTGGCAGAAACCAAATTAAGGTTTCGGATCCTAAAGTTCATATATGATTGAAACCAAGTTTAGGTTCCCATATCAATATTCCTTATAGCGAAACCAAAGTAAGTTTCGAACTTTAGATTCTGTTTTAATAAAACCTTGGTTAAGGTTTCGAAACAAGAAACACATATTAATCTCGTCACAAATGTTTTGTGTCGAACTTGAGAGAGTCCATGTGGTCAAGAGACGTTTCAACATCACACCTTTTTGTCCTTGATGCACAGGTTTATTTCCTGGTTCACATAAACCTTTAGGAAACCCAGGGTTTTTTCGACCTTTTAGAACTCACATGGTCAAGGCACATTGGTCTCGATTCTCCAGTCAATGTTAGCCAGCAAACATCGTTTCGAACTCAAGTTCTCTCATTGGTCACAACATTTAAGTTTGGACCGAATAGCTTATGGATACAAAAACCAGATTATGGTTTCGAAATCAAAGTTAAGTTTTACCAAAATCTACATTGAGGTTTCGAACTCTGAAAGTCCATAAGATGAGATAAGAGGAATATAGTTTCGAAACCAAAAAGTATGATATGGATTCTAGATGTTCATATGTAGAGAATCAAATAACTGATTCAGAACTTCAGTAATCAGAGCCAAACCATGACATAGTATTCGAACTCAGAACATCAATATATCGAGTCTACACAACATAAGTGTGAGTCACGATCTCAACTACATTTAGCACATACAAGTACGTGCCAATCAATCTGACAGAGTCATACAAGGTAAGTCGAGGCACAATACTGTGATGGATTAAATCTCGTAATACTACCGAGACAACATCACAACTGTTATATCCAACTCGCAGGTTTCAGGAAAAACATTATTATTACTTAGAGACGGAGAAGAAAATAAAGCTCTAAGCAATATGGAACGTCATAACTACAACAACAATACCGCAAGCGATAAAATGGAGTTATATCTTAAGACACACTAATCACAAGTGATCAAGTCATAACGTAAAGCTCAAGCATTAAGTTATGTTTTTGTCTTTTGTAGCACAAGTGTAAAAGATAATGGAATCGCGTTATTTAGATTCACTAACCTCTTGAATGTGAAGCCGGATGTCTCCGTTTGATCTTCAATCTTCTTCAAATCTTCAAATAGTGATTCTAAATCCTACCAAAATCTTCCACAACTTAAAGCTAACTTAATGAAGTCTTTACCTAATGTGTGTTGCAAGCGGTCAAGTTTTGATCACTAAATTTGACAACTAAGCTTGACATACCAACACTTAGTGAGGTTGACCGAGCCATGCTCTAACAGTGTGTCATTAGATAATCTAGGTACAACTAGAGTTGGAGTGGTGACAAGAGCTCATGACTGCAATGTAACAGGCGTTTTGATTTTCTTGCTTAAGTAAAACTTCAAATTATATGGCTGAAGTGATTTTTATCATGCAAGTATGAAATGGATTACTCTTCAGGGGTATAAACTTCTGTTGGTACGAACTGACTCAAAAAGTGTAGTACAAGCATTTATGAAGGATAACCTTCTGTAAATTTGAAGGGAAAAATATAAAGCATCAATGTCTTTGGTAGCATCATACTTGAGCATGTCTTCGGAGAAATGAATTTTTCAGCGGACGCTATGGCCAAAATGAATGTTGGAGGCAAGCGGAGAGGATTCTTATTATGGTAGACCTAGTTTCTTACATTATGTGGAATGTGTTGAAGTAAGATATTATAGATTCAAGTAACTTGTAATTTCTCTTTTTAGGCGTGTCTTCTCTGGCATGGCGAGCCTTTGTTCTTGTAAATATTGTTATTTATCCACAAAAGATTCTTAGGCTTAGCTCTTTAGAAGGTGTATGATTACTTTTTTTAAGAAAATTGTTTTTGCTTCTGGTTTCGACTTCAATCTCTATGCATCAGGCAAGTCAAGAAATATCCAGATTTGCGCTACTATGCACCAGGCAAACTAGCAAATTAGCCAGTTTGACGGGTGAGATAAAGTTTCTATCGAGCGAAAGAATTAATATCGTTTGATAAAAACAATCCCGCGTTAAAATATTGGCCTAAAACCCATAAAATGAACACGCTTTCAAGCTAAGTGATATGATCATGATTGAAAGGCATACCCTGACGGAGCCTTTCGTTATAGTATATCATAAACTGGTTCAACCAGACACCCTTATTCCATGACTTTTTGGTGCCTTGTGCTTGGAAGGGTCTAGTTTTGGGTCTTCCAAAAACAATACCAATAACTATTTCCATTAGCTTTCTGTCCCCCACTTGATTTGGTCTCCTATTTACATAATCAAAATCTATATAATTTGATTCTAAGTTTTTCTATTTTTAAGTTTGCCTATATTTTTATAAAAGTATGCAAATTTTAAAATATACAAAAGGAAACAAACTTACCCACTTCAAAATCTCTAAAATAAAACGTATACCAACGATATACTGTTACTTGAGTAATTTGTTGTATGTGGTTTTTATTGTTCTCACGTAACGCCACTACGGATATCGATTGACATGCAATTGAACTTCGTAAGGAAGAATTTCGTAAATCCTTTTGAATTCAGTTCATCACTCCCTCTCAACGGAGCATAATTGAACACCCTTCAATGCTAGCCAGAGCAATCTATTTGTATGATATTTACAAATTCCTGATCTGTATTTTGTGTTCAGTTTTGATTGCTTGGAGGAATTGTTGGGATAAATGATTCCCCTTTTCTGTTTCTTCTCTGAGAAGCCATTACGTATGAAACTGAACAAAAGTTGAGACGAAGAATTTGGAAGAGAATAGAATTGTGATGAAGAGAATAAATTGCGAAGAGAAATGATCTTATTTACAGGCGATAGAAGTTTAACCGATGGCGAGACTAATTTATATCAAACGATAGAGTCAATCTAGGTTCTATAGTGGTGTCTGACATTTGCCAATCCACTCGGCAAGACAAACCGTAAACTATTGAAGTCATCAAAACCTCTCCAAAAGTGAGAGTCAAAATGGCAAGCACCAGTTAGGTCCCAAAGATTCCTAAATGTAGGCCACATGAGCTGATACATGAGTATCTACAACGGTTAGGCAGTGGCGAACCCAAAGGGTTAATGAGTCGTAATACACGGCTAGAGAGTATCCTCAGAGA
>JAJJMA010216876.1:0-10692 GCA_023529015.1 Papaver nudicaule | reverse complement strand
AGCATGTTTAGCCAGCAAGTCTGCCGCTTGGTTGCAATCCCTTCTTTGAAATGAAACTTCACACTGATTAAGAGAGACAAGAGTTTCCTGACACTCTAAAACTAGTCTATGATCTTCCCAATTACAACTATCAAGTTGCCCATTACAACCCTTCACTACTGATTGGTTATCACTCTCTATTATAACTCTTTGAAGCTTTAACTCCTTTATCCAGTTGAGAGCTTTCATCAACACTAGAGCTTCTGCCTGCATTACATCTCTGGCTGGGCTGGAGAAGGCCATTGCCCCCATGAATTTACCTGTACAGTCACGCAAGATTAGAGCACAACCATCTACAGAAAAAGAAGGAAGCATTGAAGCATCAATGTTAAGTTTCATCCAGCCTATTGGTGGCTTCTGCCACTGTTTCTTAAGCAACGTTGATTTAGGGACCGGTCAAAATACTAGGGAGACCAGATTTAGAATCCCTATCCTAGAGGGGGTTATAAGGGGTGTCAAAATGATATGAAAAGTCTAAGTTACTCTTTTAAATTAAGGATGAGACCAAAATGCCCCTGAATCATTAACAAAAACCAATAACTAAACAAAAAGAAACTGATTTTCAAATCCTTTCAACTCTATATCTTCTTCTTCATCGTCTCCTCCCACCCCCTCTTTCAATTTCTTTCAACTCTCTACAAACCTTCATCGTCTCGATTAATCGACGATTCGAAAAATTCATCGTCTCGATTAAATTCTATATAAGTTATGGCGAAGACCAAACAAACCGCACGAAATCTAAGTATCAATCCGAAAATTGCACAACTAGTGGCTAGGGCTAACACTGTTTCTGAAATTGAAATTGAACAAAACGAAGAACAGGATGAACACAATGGGGAAACTGACCAAAACACGATTTTGGATGAAATAGATCCGGATATGCGACTCAGGTACAACTAATTAACAAACCCGTTGTTTGATTTAGTCTATTATTAAGTTTTTTTGCTTTGATTCATCGATTGAATGGTTAAAGATGATAGTTCAAATGCATTTTCGGATGGCTGAAACCCTAAAATTCTAGAAGAAATTTCAATTGTCGTCTGTATTGCATGCACCCAAACTAGACGAAAAATAACTTACCAAATGTGTCGCAACCAACGCAGCCGAAATAGACTTAATTTTGAAAAACCTAGCCGAAAATTTTAATTTTCGGTTGCGTTTGGTATGAAATATCCAGACGACAATAAAAATTAGGTATTTGTTGAACTTTGTTTTCGTCTGGATTAATTCACTACTTCCAGACGAAAATTGGAAATTTTGGAATTTGTTCAACTGGTTTTTTTCGTCTGTTTTGGTTGAGTTCATTCCAGACGAAAATGCTTCTGTAAATCTGTTTTTCCAAAACAATTGGTTTTCGTCTATATATGTTCAAAATAAAGCAGACGAAAATGTTCTGAAGTTTGTTTTTCGGATGGATTAGTTCAATACATTCCAGCCGAAAATTCTTCTGTAAAATTTTTTCCAAAAAATATTGGTTTTCGTCTATATATGTTATAAACCAACCAGACGAAAATGTTCAGAAGTATATTTTCGGTTGGATTAATTGAATATATTCCAGACGAAAATTCTTCTGTTATTTGAATTTTGTATCTTTGTTTGAATTGTACCTAAGTTTGATCTTTGAATTTTGTATTTTTGTTTTGTGTTACAGGAATACTATTAGGAAAAAGAAGGAAAAGAGACAGGATAAGAGACTTGAAGAGGTCGACAAGAAAAAAAAATGTGATAAGGTTAGGAAGAAAAAGAACTTTGACAATCTGGAGGACGTTCGTACTCCTACACCAAGTAGAAAAGTTCATTCTGGGGCTGAAAAGAGAGGAAAGCAGGTCACTGACCCGAGGTTGAAGAAAGGTAAGGATGTCCAAATGGAAGAAGAGTTGCCTGAGGTAGAGCAATCATCATCATCAGAAGAAGAAAACAGTGTAGAAGAAGATAATCAAGGAGATGGACAAGGAGATGATATAGTAGGAGAAGAAAATGATCAAGGAGATGCTACAGAAGGAGAAAAAGATGAAGAAGGAGAAGCAGATGAAGAAGGAGATGATACAGGAGAAGAAGAAGAAGAAGAAGAAGAAGAAGAAGAAGAAGTGGTTCTTAGACTACCAGCACCTCCGGAAAGAAGAAGGAGAGAAAGAAAGCAGAGCCTAAAGGAAAATGGCTTCCTTCGGACAAGCAGTTGATGTTGCCTAAGAGGAGGGGCAACAAACTTTGGGGAGAGGCACCTGACGGGAACAAGGTGTTATTTGGCTACAAATATTCCTTCGCTGCCAAAGTTGTCGAAATGGGGGTAACATTTGTATCTCTTAGATAGTTGTATGTTGATGTTTCAGTATGGTTATGTCTAACTATTCAATTACTCTTGTAGGATCACAAATCCGCGGTCAAACTATTCAAACATCAAAAGGGCGGCTATTGGGATTTTGACCTTGAGTGTGCAGAGGTGCGAAGCATTGTGTTGAATTCAACGCTAGGCCCTACTGTTGAGAACCATCAGATACATTTTGACAGCGTTCTCGTCACTGCATTTCATTTTGGTATTGGAGAGATAACTGTTATTCCAGATGATGCTATGGAAACCCAAGGCCTTCAATTGGAGGGAAAACCCGTGTTTAAAGATTTTGACAGCAACATTAAATGGCAAGAGATTTTTCAGCTTGCTGAAGACGTGCTTGGGTGGGACATTACTCATGCGGAACATGAATTCATCTATGGGAATGGAGATACCCCGGGGGTTCAAAACCCGAGAACAAGTCTACCTCCCACCAAGGCAAGGAAAATTTTGACTGCTCATTTGTTTCAACAATTTGGAGGTACTTTGGAGAAGACTACTAGAGATGTCGATCCTGAAGAGGTTGACGATGTTAGGGCTCGACATACAGCCGGTGCTTTCTTGTTGCACTTTCTTGGCACAGTGTTGTTTCCAGATCATAGTGGAAATAAGGTCAGCGCATGCTACCTGACATTTTTGAAGGGTATAAACAAACTACATGATTACTCGTGGGGCACGACCACTGTTTCTTATTTACATAATGGCCTTGCTCAGGCTTCAAGAGCTAAAGCCACACAAATTCAAGGGAATGTCGGTCTTCTTCAGGTAAATCATTACCATTTGATTTAATAGGTGTTCTTGTTTTATTATGTTTTGTTGTATATTTCTCTAATTTGCTCTCTCTTTATTTTAGTTAGTCCTTCATTTACGATCATTTCCCCACTTTGAGGCCTGCCCCAGGGCCGTGGGAGGAGGGTACTCCCACGGGATGGAAATTCCCATTCCAAAAGAAAGGAGGAGTATCTACCCGCAACAAAATAGCCCAGATACTGTAGAGAAGAGAACATTTAGATGCTTTGACAGTTCAGGATGTGACCTTTCAACCTTATGAGCACATTGTTTCATCGGTATCCACCTACAGTGGACCACTGTATCATCCAAAGGGTTATTACATGTACAATCCTCGTCGTGTTCTTCGACAACTAGGTTGCAAACAAACCAAGGTCACAGAAGAACCTTTTAAACTTCTAAAAAGTGTCTCCACAACATCAACATAAGATTGAAATACGATCCAACACCTGATGTCGAGCATTGGAACGAAAGAAATGAAGACAAAAATCAACTTCTGATTGTAGATGACTATCAAGTAGGCACAAAAGAAGCTGATGAGGGATACATTGAATGGTTCAAGCATTTTGGCCATCCTTCTATTCAAAATAGGGATGCAGATGCACTAGACCATCCCAAGAAAAAAGAAGCATCAAGGAAGAAGAAGCAAGCCAGCAAAAAAGGGTTGTTGGATGTGGATTAGAAGAAAATGTACGATAACATGGTACGTACGTACTTTCTTCTTTTGTGATTTTATTTTGAAGATCTTACATTTTTAGGAGATATTAATGTATTGGGGCTATTAGGTTGAGAAGATTAAGTTGGTGGGAAATGCAATGACTTGCAAGATCAGAAGGGGGCAAACAATGAATGTTGCGGAACAAACTTGCCTTCAAAGTCAGATCTTAAACATCCCTGACAAAAAATTTGATTATGTGTATGACGATTTGAGGAGCGGACAAAAGGATTTGAGCAGGGGACAATCCAAGTCGAGTAGGGGAGAAAAGAGGCCTAGGGATCCTTCACCATCATCTTCAACCACCTACTCAAGGTCCTGGTGTTCGTACTCGTGCTGGTGGTCGTACTCGTGGTGCTGGTACATCTTCCCCCAAAAAGGGAAGTACTCGTGGTGGGTCTCACAAAAGTGGACGTGGTCGTGGTCGTGGAGATTGAAGGATGGATGGATATGTATGTTTGTTTTAGTCTTCACACTTTTAAGTTATGGTTGTTTAGGTCGTATTTAAACTCCGTATTTAGCTGGTATTTCAACTTCTATGTTTGATGTGTGGTGGTATTTCAACTTCTATGTTTGAACAACTAAACTTTTAATGCACCTCTTTTGGTTATGAAACTTGTATTTTTAACCTTTTTAAGTACTTGTGAAACTTTTAAACTTTTAATGCACCTTTTTTGGTTATGAAACTTGTATGTTTAACAACTAATTAAACTGAAATTATAGACACTTTCGTCTAGAATTCTATTGTAAAAACCAGACGAAAATGAATTTTCGTCTGGATTTGTACAAGTGAAAGCAGACGAAAATGCTTCTGTAACCACCCTGTAAGAAGGAATTTCAATTTCGTCTGGTTTGATTCAGTAGAATCCAGACGAAAAGGTTTCTGTAAACCCAAAAATTCCCAATTTTTTCAAGTTTTATTTTCGTCTGTATTAAATCAGTAGAATCCAGATGAAAAAGCTTTTGTAAGCTCTCTGTAAGAAAGAATTTCATTTTCGTCTGTTTTGATTCAGTAGAATCCAGACGAAAGGCTTCTGTAAAACCAAAAAATTTCCAATTTTTTCAAGTTTTATTTTCGTCTGGATTAAATCAGTACAATCCAGACGAAAATGCTTCTGTAACCTCTCTGTAAGAAAGAATTTCATTTTCGTCTGTTTTATTCAGTAGAATCCAGACGAAAAGGCTTCTGTAAACCAATTCCAGAGTTTCGTCTGGATTGATGTGATCAAATCCAGCCGACGATGCGGTTATTATACAATTTCGTTTTTTTTTTTTTTTTTTTTTGTATATGCTAACCGAAACTGTATATGAATTTGTCAAGTTTGTGTTCAAAACTATCCGTTACCACCCTCAACGACTATTTTTTTGAAAAATATATCCGTTGAGCCATTTTACCTATAAGTATACAACCATTCTCACCATACTTCCCATCACACACAACAACTAAATCTATCAACAATCAATCTACAATGGCAAGTAAGTTCATCGTCAAATACCACTAGCTCAACTAGATCAACAAAAGAAATACTATATTTACTACAAAAACCAAAGGAAACTCGTAGACGTTATCGGAACTTCATGGAGAAGATAGTCGATGAATACTTTTATGAGTACTCTCCATCTTAAAAACCATTATCTCCTCCTCAATCAACACGAAATAAACCGAGTTTTGCTCCATTTACGTGGCGTGAAGATCATTGTTTTTGTAGATATCTCATGTTGTACTATCCAAAACCGGAGGAACTAAAACGAAGTCGTTTTGGAGTCAATTGGTCACTATTGTGGAGTTACGTTAAAGAAGCCTTCGACGAGAAATGTACCGAATTTGTGCGAGATGTAAATGGGTTATCAGATCGATGGAGTATAATACACAAAAACGTTCACGAATTTATGCACTTGGGAAAATTGGTCTGATATCAACTCGGGGAAGATAAGGCTAAGGAGGATGACGTTCTAGCTATGACTTTGAAGCTTTGGAAAGAATGCAAAGGAAACAAATTCGAGTATGAAGATCATTACCATCTCCTTAGGGATTTTCTTGTTCAACAATATACCATGTAATGCATTTATGTAACATCATGAAATAAGTAGTGGAAATAGTAGAAGTTCATTCGATTTTAGTTATCCAACAAAATACATCATGAAATTCAAATTGTGAATATAAATTCTACAAAAGATAACCCAAAACATATGTCACTACCAAAAGATTAACACTTCAAATAACATGTCACATATCCACCGACAAGTTCAATCGTCGACAAGTTCAATTGTCGGATGTTGGACTCGTTTTGACGAAAACAAGGCATCCCAAGCGCTCATCGGCGTCGCGAAGGCTCCACACCATCCCTTAGCTGTCTCTTTGTTCAAAGTATAAGGGGGACAACGGGGGTAATGGGCAATCATCTTCCAACTTGAGTCCTATGAAATGATTACCTCTAATAAGAGCAATCACAAGACGTTTCGGCTTCTCAAGTGCTCCATGTTCTTCACTATATTTCACAAAGTGGGGAGTAAACATCCAACTATCACCATTGGAGAACTAGTGAACCACGCATAGAAAGGCATCAGCGATTAAGTGCCCGCAAGTAGGAAATGACATCCAATTTTCAGCATCCATAAGATTACCTTCCCCAAGAAGTCTCCTATTCATTGCCTCTAATCTCTCTTCTTTAGACCCACCACCCGGCAACATTCGAAGGTAAAAAGGCCGGGCTCTATTAAATTTCGCATGCAACATCAATCTAACATAATCGGGTGGCCTCATGTCCATTTCATCCATGGAAAAGGGTCATAGTTGTTCACATGTAACATGGAAACCACAATTTCCATCGCCCTCTACATCTTCCATTGAGATTATGTACTTATGAATTTCAATGGGTAGTTGTTTCATCCAATCATCATAAATCATGTGGTAAGGCCTATGAATGTTACCAAATTCATCTAGAGGGGTTATGTACTTTCCACTCGGTTCCCGACGGACCTCCTTGCCATGCTTAAAGATTCTATTGTCAAGCTCTTGAACAATCACAACCGGGGTGGTTTTCTTCTTCACAACTTTGATTAGAAGCCAAACGTTTGGAGTAGCAACCGTTTGAATCTCCTTGCCTTTTCCTTTTACCAAATCGTCTTGCCTCTTACGTTTCTTATTCAAAAAAACAAAAGGATAGGGTCATCCCCTCCTCCAAGTCATCCAAACCCCTCACCTCTTCCAAGCTATCGGTTCCACCTCGTTTCTTGGTTCCACTATTTTTCTTTGTAGCACTTGTCTTGACCTCTTTGGTCTCCTCCTCTTTCTCTTCTCCTCCATCATAATTTGCATTCATCCACTCAACACCCGAAGGATCTCTCTTCTTTGATTCTTCCTTCTTTGCTTTCTAATCTTCCTCTCCTTTTTACGTGCTAACTTGGTTCTCCTTCTACCCTTCAGAACCCCAACTTCCGGTTCCATAAGACCCGAAGAAGTGTGAGGGGAGATAAATTTATCCAGTTGATCCAACCAAATTTGTTGTTGTACCCGCTTTTGTCCTCTAAACAACGCCTTAAGTGCCTTGTATTGGTTGGTGTCGTCAAAAGACCAATCGGAATCTTGATCGCCCAATGATAATTGTTTCCAAAAAGGATCAATGTCTTGTAACGGAATCACATTTTCCGTGTATGTTGAGATTTTATGGCGGCAAGGGAGTCCCATGGATGACATATTGGGACAAACGCACACCTCCCGGTCGTAGTTTCCCGCCTTAGATGCCTTAACTTCGGGCATAATCTTATTATCAATTGCCCAACGCGAAACCTTGAAGTGGATTCTCCGGAGTAATGGCTCATCTCGATAAAGCGTGTTTCTTGAACTTCAGCTTGTTTCAAAATTCTGTTTGACTTTATCAATGTCTTCTTTAAAGAAAGTGTGCATTGCGTTAAAAACCCCTACAAAATCACATTCACCGGATATAAGTATCTTCTTAATCCGCCCATGTTGAGCTTCCGCCGAACTTGTGGCTTGGTTGTCATAGTGTTTGTATTTGTTTGTGAACGCATGTACAAACTTTTCCGTGTTAGTATCGAACCATTCCTTGTTCAAGTAACTTGTAACAACGGGGTATTCTCTCCATCTTTCCAATATCTTTTTCTTTGATTTTTCAAAATCTTTCACCGTGAGTGCCCAAACCACCTCATCCCAATCTTCGCCAAAAAGACCCCAAACTCCATACGAGCTATATCTTCTATGTCCAATTTCTTGATCTCGTCCGCTTGTTGTTATATTGGGAGTTTCTTAATTCTAGCTAATTCCCACTTCCTTGGTGTCCAAATCTCGGTTTTGCAATTTAGTTGAACATTACTCCATATATGGTATGTGCAAAGAAGGTGGTGAGCATTAGGAAATACCTCTCCAATTGCATTGATCAATGCTTGCTCTTTGTCGGTGATGATGACCTTGGGAGAACGATCTTCGGCGTAGAAGAGCTTCACTTGATTTAGTGCCCACAAATAACTTTCTTCCCTTTCGTTTTCCAAGAAAGCAAAGGCAAGGCTAAATGGAGTCTTTGTTGATGTTTGACCGACAAAGTTCAACAATGGGAGTTCGTACTTGTTCGTTTTGTACGTGCAGTCCATAAACAAGATTTGGTGAGAGCATCTTGCTAATTGCATTAATTCCGGATGGGCTATTATAATATGTCTCATCTTACCATTGTCATACTTGTCCGCGAACATAGTGTACCCATTCTCCTCGCCCAACTTCATAAGATGTTGCATGATATCCCTATCGCCAATTGCATCCCTTTTCAATTTTGCTCTTGCGTTGTAAACGATCCTCAATCCCGACACGTTTTGGGGGTCGACATGCTTGATGTTACGAAGGATTTGAGATGGAGTCATATGATTATATGTCATCCCAGCCACCATTACGAGTTCAGGTGGTTTCAACCTTGCTGCGTCTGCATGACTAAGCAAACTCTTCGGAGGATCGTGGTTGTGACTACCGCATACCACTTTCTTCAAAATGAACTTCTCTTGATGGTTCTTGTAAAATTGCACCTTAAAAGGGTAGTTTGTCTTTCTTGTTCGAGTTTTATTAGTCATGTCCGTCTTTCCTTGATACACCGAGCCTTTCTTCGCATGACTTCTGAACACCCCGCTACGAGAACAAACCATTTCAAAGCTCTTGGCTTCAACTCTCTTGTTTTGAACTGCAAGGCACATTATCTTTGCCGCATGTTCTTTGAACCAAAGCTTTGCCGCTTCTTTATCTGCCCATGTCTACATAGAGGCATGTCACACATTAGAGAAAAATTATTATGATCCCACCATAATACACAAATTTTTGTAACTCACACCATTGCATTAGCATATGGCATGTAGTGGTCTGAGTATCTTCGCGCCAATATAAGTCATCGGCTTCGGGGAAAGAATCCAATACTTCAGGGATAGGGACAATCTATTGTCAAAAAACACCAAATAAATCAACAAATCAAGATTTTTTGTCTGGAAACAACTAGCCGAAAACAACTAATGGCAGCACTATCGGCTGGATTTGAAACACATAATCCAGCCGCCTATGAACTTGGCAAAATTTACACACACAAAACTCAGCCGATATCAACAATTTCCAGCCGACAATTGGTTTCTACAAAACTTTTGTTTTACAGACATATTTTCATCTGGGAGTTGATAAAAAAACAAGCCGAAATTACAATATCGTCTGGGTTTTGATACTACTTTCTGGACGAAAATTTACTGTACGACTGGTTTTCCCCAAATTCGAAAACTGTCGATTGGATTAAGAACACAACCCAACCGAAATTGCTACTTTCGGCTGGATTCTGGGTTAAAATTGAGCCGAAAATTGGCTCTGGAACTCACAAAAATCACATTTTTTACGTGATTTGAAAGATTTGAGCACAAATATAGGCATACCTGAGTGTTTTCAATAGTTAATCCGTGATGTACTGGGGGAAAGTGTTCATAATCTTCAGGATTGAGCTCCAGATTGTGAAGAATGCCATCGTTTGTGCTTATACACACTTTATCATCAAAGAACTTCCACATACCCTCATCTCCTCTAATGGTTCTTCGAATCGGAATTAGGTGTTGAGTAGAGGAATCTCCTACTCCTACCTCCATTTGGGAGTTTGATTCACTCATTTTGGTTGAGTGAATCAAAAATTGGGTTTTTCTCTATGCTTCTTCTTCTTTTTCACTCCTCACTCAAAATACACAAACAAACCTAACACAAAATCATGTTTCCTTTTATCTAATCTTAACAGCTAATGATTACACTAATTAAGTTTAACAACTAATCTTAGTTTAGTTAAACTAATCTGATTCATTAGTTCTAATTAAGTAGGGATATTTTGGTATTTAAGAAAATATGTTGGATAAGGGGCTTTGGAAAAAGCTTAGAAATAGCTCTATTTTGTTTTATTAGACGGTCTCCCTAGTATTTTGACCGGTCCCTAAATCAGCGTTTTTCTTAAAAGTAACATTCCTGCATTTACTGGTTTCCTTGTTAGTCAGAAAGTTGATATAGCTTAAATAGTTTCTAATATTAGAAATAATTTTATCGGGGTTTGGGGATTGTTGATCATAGACTGTTGCACATCTAGCCTTCCATAAGTGCCAGAGAGTACAAGCTGCTAACACTGCCAGATGTAGGTTTTGAGCTTCCGAAGAAGAGTTTTTAGAAAACCATGAACTAATCCAACAATTGAATTTCTAAGCTAAAGGTGTTTTGCTTACTCATATTGAATTTCCTGTTGTTGGATGATATCCGGGAACTCAGTTCACAACACTTAGAAGAATTGGCAAAATTTACCAACAGCCAGAT
>JAJJMA010216866.1:0-12825 GCA_023529015.1 Papaver nudicaule | reverse complement strand
AATCTGGGTTGCCACCGAAGGACGTTGGGTACTCGCTGCTAGTGATAGCTGAGAGGAGTGCCACGACCATGATACTGCTAACTTGAGCGAAAGATGAGGACTCGGTGGCGCTGCTACAGGGAAGGTTCTGCAAAGATATGAATCATGGCGTACGGAGGTTCTTCAAAGGTTTCGGTAGGCGTGTACACGATCTCGCTGTTGAAGTGGTAAGCTTATTTCTGCCTCTTTGAAAAACTCTTGTAACAAGGAATCCCTGGCGGCCTTCAGGTTTCCGTAGAGACGTTGGTAGTGATGTCGGTGTTGATTGGAGTTCTTAGATCTTCCTTCCTTCGAAGGATCTGTAGCGGATAGTCCCATGCTGCATGGATGTCTCTGCTCGAGCAGGTCCTTCCATAATGATGAAGCGCTTTGGTAGAGACAGGGGCATATATGTTGTACCTTATGTTTTCTTTGACGAAGTTTCACTATTGATTGGGTCGTGACAGTCAACACTCCCAACGATGTTCGGTGCAGTGAAGAACGGCTGTGGTGAGGAGTCCCCAACCCATGTTATGTGCAATCTTATCGACGTCTTTCACTGGGCTCAACTTCACTCATGCATAAACGTGTTGCTTGCCAACCTCCTTCAACATTCTCGTGTATTGGCCTTTCGAAGATGGTAAAGGCTCGAGTAGGCAAAGCGTTCTCTTTAGTTGTTGAGAATCATCGGTTCGGGGTAATCCGGTTGTTTCATTCTT
Organism: Papaver nudicaule; assembly: GCA_023529015.1. NCBI lineage: Eukaryota > Viridiplantae > Streptophyta > Magnoliopsida > Ranunculales > Papaveraceae > Papaver > Papaver nudicaule. The sequence continues at coordinate 12,088 of JAJJMA010216866.1, read as the reverse complement.
GTTCAGACGTCTAATAGCTCCAGTACTTCGTCGAAGATGATGAGTCTGGGAATCCTGTATAGGCTTCAGTCCTCGTACTCCTCGCGGTTGTTGTTGCAGATCTGCATCTTGTGCTTGAGTCACGTTCTTGTTCGGGACTCTTTGAGTCATATTTTGTCGATACCCTGTTATCTGGCTTGCTAACGTGTCTCCTGTTATCACGAGCTTCCTCAATCCTTACTGCTTGGATCTTTCTTTAACGAGACAGGGACGGTTGTGGTCGAAACAAAGATGCGCCTTTTCTTTTTGATCCTCTAAGGGTTTCTTATTTATGTTTTTATTCAAGTTGTTTTGAGAATCCACATCCTGGAGTTCCTGGCTGGCTGCTGTGGTAACTCTGGAAGTCCCCATGTCTCGTCGTCATTCTCTTAGTGATGATGGGGTCGTCCGTCTCTTCAATGTTTGTTGGTAAATCCTTTGTTGTCATGGGTACTACAAGCTTAGTTTACCCCTTTCTAATAGTTGCAGCGCCGTGACTTGTGGCGCCATAATTCGTCGCCCCGTGACTCGTGGCGTCGTGACCCGTGGTGCCGTAGCTTGTGACGCCGTGACTCGTGGAGCCGTGAATTGTGGCGTGGCGCCGTAGCTTGTGGCGCCGTGACTTTTGGCGAGGCGTCGTAGCTTGTGTTGCAATCTCTGTAGCTGGATTCCTCCTCTTACTCTCCTTCGCTGATGGTACTCATGGATAATAAGTTGTTGTTGTACTGCTTGATGATCAGGCTGCTGTTACCGTTGGTATTATGATCCTCTTCGCTTCTTAGGGGTTTGGCCCTCTCCAGTAGCGCTGGTGCGGACAAGGCAGATCTTTTTGCAGTTTCATAGAGGGCTCAGTAGACAAGGATCACTTCGCAGAGCTCCACCAATGTTAGTCGAGAGCTTGGATCCTATTCTGATACGAAAAAGTACTTGCGGTAGGACGCATTCATCGTCTCGCTCCACGTACCAATGCTGGGCAAGGTTGTTGTACTAAGTGCAGGCTCTGCCAGTGGGGAGCTCCGGGAATTTTCTGAGTCTCAGTACTTGGTGGTGTTGATGCTCCCCTCTTGGGGAGATGGATCCTCTACACTTTTTGTGGGCACGGTTGTCGATGCCGGTGAACAGGTAACGTCGTCTCCTCCTCTGGGCTTTGGAGTGGTCTATTCAAATCGTCTTTTAGCGACATATCCGAGTTGTGGCTCTCTTCGTGTTGAAGCTCTGCTTGAGTAGAGATCATCTCATCATCCTAGACGTGGATCGCAATGGTGTTCGTATTAGCAGCGGTTCTGGGAGTTCCTTTGGCTTGTAAACCTGGTGATGGTTTCACGGTTAAAGTTTCGAGATGAGTCGATACTTCAACTTGGGTCTTGATCCGTCTTTCTGGAAGATCGTCTCGACACTTCACTAGTTCCTCCAAGGTTAGTGTCCTTGGCACTTCCTCTTCCTTTAGGGTGGTAGCATAGATCCTGATCGAAGAGGAGGGGTTATTACGAGGCGTGCTAACTGGATCTGGATCTGCAGGAGTTGTTGGGACAACAGGAGTCGCTGGAACAACAGGGTTTACCGAGGCAACGCCAGGAGAGTTGGAGTAGGCGAGACGATGGGCGTGACAGGGGTCGCTGAGACATTAGGTGTTACAGGAGAAACATCGTGGGTGGTCTGGATGCTGGGCACGACATTGAGTGTGGGTGGATTGGAAGGTGTTGCGCTGGAAGTCGGAGCGGCTTCAGTTGAAGAATTGATTGCATGACTCTGACCAGAGTTCAACCATTTTTGAGAGAGTTTTCTGAGACCGAGAGATTGATCTCCCACTGTGGTCGCCAAATGTTTTTACCTGAAAAACATATGTACCGTCCCTGGGTACTTTTGTAGTGCTCGAGATCAAAATCGAACAAGACGAGCCTAAACCAAGTCAATGGCCGTTCACGTCTTGCTTCGGTCACAGAGAGGATGAGGTTGGTCTAGGGAGGCAAACAGTGGAAAAAACTTGAGATCAGGTTGAGGATGTGTTTCTGGGTGTGAGAGTTCAAGATCTCCGTCGTGAGGGTCACTGTAAATCTGCAAGGCTAGAGGTGTATTGAGTTACTCAGGTGTTTTTGCTCTGAGGTTCTGGAAAAGATGTTCTGCCTTGGAAGATAGAGGAAGCCTCTATTTATTGTGTTGAACTTACCCTGATCTCTCGATAGAGAAGGTGGGAGTCGTGCAAGAGTGGAGGAGTGGAGAACATGAGTTGGTTTCTGTAACCGCTTGAGTTGTGTAGAACATGTCCACTTGCGCCATCTTCGTATAACTGCCCATCATCTCCATCAGTTTCTTCCTAACTGTCGTAGACCGCCAGACCAATACCCCTAAAGTTATCCCCCCGTGTGATGTTTTGATATCTCGTGTAGTATGCAGATGTTGCATAGTTGTGTTGATATAAGCAGCGTTGCGTGGCTATGGCCATGATTTGGCCTAAGTAGGTGTGGCGTCGTGGCCTAGTGGCCACGGTCTTGGTGGCGTCGTGGGTTTTGACGTTATGGATGCCAAGGATGCTGGTGTGGCCAGGAGATGCGTGGCGCCATGGCCACTAAGGCCAGGAGATGCGTGGTGCCATGGACATGGCACCACGGCCATGTGGCTAAGGCCAGGAGATGCGTGGCGCCATGGGCATGGCGCCATAGCCGTGTTGCCAAGGCCAGAAGATGTGTGGCGCCATGGCTGTGCTGCCATAACTTTGGCTATTGGCCAAGGCCAGAAGATGTGGCGCCATGGCTGTGCTGCCACGACCTTGGCCATTGTCCAAGGCCAGAAGATGTGTGGCGCCATGGGTATGGCGCCATGGCTATGCTGTCACGGCCTTGGCTTTGTCCAAGGCCAATCTCTTGTGGTACCTTTAGGCCACGCTACTGTGACTATGGCATATTTGTGCACTTGGGCTATGGCATATTTTAGGTCATGGCATGCTTATCCGTGGTTCGTTAGGCCATAGAGAGAACCCATAGAGAGAACCCATATTAGCACAGCACTATGATATTATTCTCTCCACCGGGAGTTATAAGAGAGAACCCATAGAGGGTATACTCAGCTCGTAGAATAGGTTGTATTCTGAGCCATAAAGATGTGCCTGAGTAGGAAATCGCACTACGATGTCATTCTCTCCACCCGGGAGGCTATAAGAGGGAACTCGTAGAGCTATAGAGATCTGCCTGAGTAGGCAATCGCCTCTTGGGAAGGCATAAAGAAGGAGATTTTACGCTTTTATCCCTTCTCCATTTTTCACCATCTACAAGGTTTTATATAATTTTTCTTGCCCTCATGGAAATATCCTTGCCTCGAATGAGTCCTTCATCGTCTCTCCTCTTTCTCTTCAAAAAGTGCGATAAAAACCCCAGTCATGACGGCCTCCAATCTGCTCAGACCGGCTCCACTTGGAGCAGATCTGGGCGGATCTTTCCCCCTTTTAGCGCTATTCCTATGTAGTGTTATTTTATCGTTTGTTTTCCTTTCTCATGGACTGGATCTAGTTTTGTCTCCGCCGAATGGCGTTTTTTGCTATTTTGCTTGGGGGTTCTCTAGTTCACTGTTGTTAGTGTTTAGTCTTGCTGTTATAAAAAGGATTTGTAGCTATTATCTTTCTCTCGATGAGTTTCTCCGGTGGTCTTACTTGGGTTGGTTTATTTGCTATTTTGATCATAATTTGGTTCTTCATCCGAGGAAGAGAAAAGAACCAGTGTGTGTATCACTTTCAGCATCGTTCTTTAGTCATGTCACTCCACCTGTTTTATCTCCGGCAAACAAACTCAGTTCGGATTCAGTTTCCTTTCCCGGCTATATTGGAGTGATTTGGAGTAATCTAAGTTTTTCCGGCAAGGGTGTTTGGTGGTTTCATTTGGATGTTTCGGTGCAATTTGGTTTTTGATCTATTTAAGAGAAATAACTTGGTTGTTGCATCACTATCAGCTATGATCTATGTACAAGTTCCAACCCCAACTCTTTCTCCGGCAACAACTATGCCTAGATCTACTTCACAAAATGCTCCCGGTTATATTAGTGTTTTTGTTATCATTTGTGTAATTAGTACAAGATCTCACAATCCATCAGTTGCTATCACTGTTAACATAGTTTCAAAACCAAGTCTGCCAGAATCCGATCGATTCAGAACACCAAAATCAGTTCCAAGTCATCGTCTCCGCCTCCGGTAAAGTCACCGTCACCGCCTCTTACAAATTCACCGTCACCGTCTCCGTCTCCGGCAAAGTCACTGTCACCGTCACCGTTACAGTTACCTGCACACGCATCGTCGCGAAGAAAGCCACCATCATCGGCACTTGCGGCGGTGGTGCAACAATTACATGGGTCAATATTACCCTGATTGCATTGGGCAATCAAAATTTATGAAAAAAACCTCCGGTTCATGTTTTTTCTTACATATTCTGAGAATCTTTGGGTTGTAGATTCTATCATTGCCTAGTGCTTTGATACAAATTGAATTTGTTTCTAAAAAAAAAAGATGAAGTTGGAGAGACACATGTAAAAATTGGACTTCACATGCATTTGTTTTTTAGACCCTGCATGAATTTTGTAGGTTACGACAGCTGGAGGATGGCAGGATGCATAACAAATAAGATGGATGTCAAATTTCGAAAATGCTACACTTGGAGTGGTCAAATTAATGACATTTTTATCCTGGCTATTTTAAGGGCGAGGGCTTTTTTAATAAGGGCGAGCACTAAACCAAAGTAGGGTTATAATGAAGTAAAAAGGTCATCCCATATGAAATATATTTTTTTAAATACAAAACAACCCTTGATTAGTAGAGATTAATGATATGATTAGTTGTTAACTCAATTTGATTAGCAAAATTTTGGAGGGAAAATTAGTGATATATGATTATGTTTAGGATAAAAATTTGTATGATTATTATTGTTGAGAGAGAGAGAGGAAAGTGAAGAAAAAGAAGGAGGTTTTGGAGGGAGGGAATAAAGAGAGTCTTCATAAAAAATGGGTGATTTGGGAACTCAAATCGATGTGGGTGAAGCTTCAAATGGTAGAGATCAACCTCAAGCTAGTCTCATCACGAAAGAAATGATAATGGTGATGTTGCATGATCCAAAATTTTTAAATGATGAAGAACTAAAAGCTCTTGCTTATGAAGATCCTATGGAGGGAAAAGAAGACCAAGAACACTCACAGGATGAATCCAAAGATGAAGACAATGAGATATGCTTTCTAAAATGACATTTTCGTGTGTTGAATCAAGGGGAATACAAGAACTATTGAAACCCAGGACGAACAACCGGCAAGAAATATGTCAGAGCTATGACGATATATATGAAATCGTCAAGCAACACAATACGACCTTGCCGAGTCTGTGTAAAAACACACTCAAAGATGATAACTCGTCATGGTACACCAAGAACCTTGACGAATTTTTAGCATGGGAAAGAGTACGTACTTTATATTTTTTTTTATGTCGTCGGTTTTTCAGGTAAAAGCTTGACGATTTTAAGTAACAGAAAACCATTATTCTGGTTGAAAAACTCAGTAAATCGGCAAGGCGGTCAGTAGAACATATGACGACACAACCTTACTTATGAACAAATCGTCATGCATCTATCAAAACTATGACGATTTTTTCTGTTACATTTCCAACAATTGTTTGGTTTGCAGGACTCTGATGACGATGGAGTGATCATCCATCACATCCATCACCACGGTTTCAAAGGAGCTAACCAAAAAAGATGGATTTGCCCATGGGATGCGGATGAGGATATGGAGCTTGTGAAGAGCTTCATTCCTATCTATCATGAACGACCCAAAGAAAAATATTCAATGTTTTGGAAGAGAGTGAAGCAAATATACAAAGGATGCACCTCGAATACTAGACGTCGCAATTGGGTTCAGTTGGCTAATAGATTCGCCCACATAAAGTCGGATATCCGAGAGCATTATATAGTCCTTGATATATTTCAAGATACACAGGAGGATGGTGATACTCCGGAGGACATGGTGAGTAGCTCGACATGCTTTCGGGATAGTATTTCATCACTAGATATACACATGCGCACTAACTTAATCTGTGTTAATTACAACTCAGAGATTTTGTGTACGTTTGGGATTAGTGTAATGGCGATGGAGAGTACTGGTATCAGAAACACAATACGTTGCTAAAGAAAAAAACTCCTAAGTTCGTTGCGGGAGTGTTATTTGATGATGAAGACTTGGCTTACTAACTTATTATGTAATCGATGTTAACCACTTTTTGAATACTAGAGAGGGTATATGTGTTGTTGAATTGTGCTTATGAAGTTAGCTCCCTTATATCCCAACATTTTGCGAGTTTAGAACTTATATTGTAAATCGACATGGTTTATGCCTAAACCGCACCGATATTTAGGAATATGTATTCACTGTAACTTTGAACTAATCGTCATGGTTTAACTTAATACCGTGACGACTTAGTTTGTAATTTTCAAAAAATATGACCGTTGGGGTCTTGTTCTATAAAAAGAAACCCATCTCCAACACAACTTACCTCAAACTTCTCTTCTTCTCATTGTTCCAAAGTACCAAAACAAGTTTCTTGTTCATTTGAAGGTGACAAATGGCCGGATATGGTGATGGAGTATGGGAAGAGATGCTGGATGTAGAGCTTGTCAAATCATTCGTTAGGGCATTCATTGAAATACCATATGAAATGTAATCTATGTTTTGGAAGAGGGTTAAGGAATTCTTAGAACAACACTATGACAATTATCAGCGGCGCAAATGGACACATCTTGCTTTCCGCTTCGAACGTATCAAAAGGGATATCATCGGGTATAACAAGATGAAATCATTAACGAACACTATCCTCAATCTTCTTGCAAATTCAAGGTGAGTAGTTATCTAGTTTCTTCAAATTTGCTAAGGAAATTTTGTGTATGTCAATCTAACATGTCACTCATTCACCTCTAGAAAGAAAGAATCAATGCCCTATGGGAAATTCGTAATGGTGAACGTGCGTGGATGTTCGGGAAGTGTTTGAAAGTGTTGAACAAACGTGCTCCAAGGTTCATGTCTGATTATATTATGTACGAATTTAGCGACGACGCATACTAGGTGGTGTTCTTTAGAAAAGAAATGATGTAATGTGCTTTCCTACTAGAAATGTAATGTGGTTTTCTACCTTATGTTAATGAAATGAACCTTCTTGTGAAAATCGTCATGAAAATTACATATGTAATGCTAAATCGTCAAGGAAACACCAACTTTTAAAAACAATCGTACTGCTTTTGATTTAATTCGGCATGGTTGATAATATTAGCTTGACGATTTATAATTTGGAAAAAATTGGAAAACAAAGTTGCTGAACATAAATCGTCAAATTATCCAACCAGACCATGACAATATAGGATCTCCAAAAACTTGGTCCCTGTCCAAATTTTAAGGAAACTCGTAATGGTTTTAGGCAAAATGCGTGACGATAACTTACGAAAAAATAAAAATTGTCAAGGGGGTTTATTATTACCGTGACGAGTTGGTGTTAATAATTTGAGCAACAATCAAGGAATACCAATATTATTCAAAACAAGATAAGATGCATTACATAAAAACTAATAAAAATCAAAGCATTACATAGTTAATTCCAATTGATCTTACCTGAAGACTCCTACTATTTATTATAACAATTATTAAGAAAAGTGTTAAGGAGACGATAATGTTGTTCGAACTCGAAGTTCTTTCCTTTCCATCGAGCCCATTCCTTCAATGTCCTAGCCAGAATTTCATCATCGGTATCTTTCTTAAAAATATCTCGGATCAATCTCTCCAAGTGCATAAATTCGTCGACGTTTTTGTGTATTATACTCCATCGCGCCGACAACCCATTTACATCTCGTTCAAATTGGGTACATTGTTCGTCGAAGGATTCTTTAACGTAACTCCACAATAGTCCCAAATTGACCCCAAAACGACTCTGTTTAACTTCAGCCGTTTTGGATAGTACAACATGAGATATCTACAAAAACAATGATCTTCATGCCACGTAAATGGAGCAGAACTTGGTTTCTTTCGTGTTGATCGAGGAGGAGATAATGGTTTTTGAGATGGAGTACACTCATAATAATATTCATGAACTATCTTATCAGTGATGTTTCGATAACGTCTACGAGGAGGAGATGCTGGAGGAGGACTATCTTGAATATCTTGTGTTGATCGAGTTCGCTTTGCGGTTTTTGATGATTCACTTGACATTGTAGAAGTGAAAAAAAAACCAAAAATAAACTACATTGATTGGGATGATTGTTTGGGATGAAAGGTTCTCTTTATGTAGATGAGTTCCCAACGGATATATTTTTTCAAAAAACTAGTCGTTATGGAGAGTACACCGAGTGTAAGGAAAAATACACTTTCGAAATTCTTATAAATTTTATGAAATCGTCAAGGAATTTTGAAACTCCTTGACGAGTTTCAATTTTGTATCCAGCTTTTGGGAACCTGTAAATTTTTGTGAAATCGACAAGGAATTACCAGAACCCTGACGATTTCTGCATATAAATTTCAAACAAATCCATACTTCTTTTTAAACTAAGCTTGGTCCAAACAACTTAAGTGTCATGAGGAAGAAACCATGATGAAATCCAAAATAAACATACCAAACCATAATATCATCCTACCACACATTGCATAAAAGTAATTGAAATTGTTTTTGTGAAAACCAAGAACGACGGTTTTGTAAATCAACCACTCCCCTCACCTTCGCCACGACCACGACCCTTGGCACGAGCTCTTTTGGAATTTTCTCCTCGCTGACTCTCCTGAGTGGCAGTAGTTGAAGGACAAACTCTCTTCCTTGCATTGGCTACTTTTTTAAACATGTTGGTAGCCTCAGGAACATCCAAGTGTCTTAGGTGATCAATATGAAGCTTTAGTTCTATAGGAGTCATGCCCTCTCCATGATCCACCTTGTTTATCAGTGGCTTCAGCACAACATCCAAACGCTCCATCTATTTTAAGGAATACCAAGTAAGTCATACCGACATAAAGTTGGTTCACAATTTAAACAACAAAAGAGAGGCAAAAAAATTTACGCATAACTTGTATAAGGAAGAATCATCAAGAGAAGGTGCAGTAGTGATCTTTTTTCCTTTACCACGACCACGCTGGACAACTTTTTCCGTACGTATTACACGGCCGTGACTCCAACGGTTGTACCATTCGGTGTAATCTTTCGCGAACTCATAACCATGGACCACAGGATCCCACGTCCATCCTACTGTATACCTATGTCGTTGTTTCCATTGATCAACTGATGGTGTTTTTTTTGTAAACAACCGTAATTGCTTTTGTGTCGCTTTGGCTTTCATTGATGGAAACTGGGAATTCTGTAGCGTCATGATCTGTTTCTCCCCCTTCTTCGGGACTTTCTTGTATAAACCCAAGTTGTCTCATGAATCTCGCTGGGGCATGCATTGTGTGTCCAGGGGGTGAAACAAGGGGCCATCGTATTTATACATTGGGTCCCTTGGTTCAATGAAACCCTTCTCCCTATCCTCTCTGTAGGGGTCAAAGACTACATCACTTACCTTTATGTTGTCCAACCTCTTTCGGACCGTTAGAAGCCAACCTTTCTTGCCCCTGTCTTGATCCCCAGTGAAGATATACCTGTGCCCTCTCGGCATTCCCGGTTTCCAGTTGTCGTTGGTTTTCCAACTCCCATTGCCTTCCATCAATTTCGGGAAGTGTTCATATATCCACACCTATCCAAAGGATCAATGAAACATATATATTGTCACGATGATGTTATCTAGAATTTGACATTCAAAAGTAAAAAACAAAATGCATAATTACCTGCAATAAAGATGTGTTACCATTGAGTTGGGAAGTGTGGCTTCTTGATGCCTTTATCAACTCGGTGTTTTGGTGTAAGAAAACTGTGGTAGCCCACGAATACTCTGCAATCTTATCCAAAGGATCCAATAGCTGCAAGAAGTTCACATTCACCCTGTTCCCGGCAGAAGACAGAAATATACAAATGGCTAAGACGTATAACAGATAAGCCGCTGCCGAAGATTTGACTTCCTTCTCATCCAAAGGCCCCCCTAAGTTTTTTCTTTAGTAAGGGTTCCTTTATACCTTGCCCTCAATTTCACAAGGTTGATCTCCCTCTTTCTTCTTTTGGTTTTTGGATCATTCATGAAGAAATAGTCAATTTCCGCAGGAGTCCAATTAAACAAGTTCTTGCACAATTCATCAATCTTGGTAAAATCGAGTCTCACGGTGTACCCATCACTGGTGGACTTCCCGCCAATAGAGATTTCTAGAATCTGTAATGCATCGTCGGGAATGATCGCCATCTCCCCGAATGTAAACAACATGGTGTCTTTTCCGGATAATACCTCTCGCAGAATGCCGAAAATGTCTCTACGTCATAGTTCACAACCGAATTCTCTACAACACCATACAAACCAGAATCTTTAATAATTTTTTTCACCCCCTCACATTCCTTTTCAAAATCCCAGTTCCTCATATTAAAATAATTTGTTTGGCGCCTAAGAAGACGTGTGGCGTTCTTATGATCCTGAAAGATGGAAACAAAATGAGATATATTAATATCTAACCAAAGATATTAACACAATGAAACACAAAATAAGTTGACATTAACATTACCAAGGTGGAGTAGATGGTACAAGCCCACGAATCCTTGTAACCAAAGAGAACATTTCCACCATCCGCGGGTAAACCATGAGGTCCTCCCTCTAGCATGAGGTGTGGTGCGGGAAGGTGCGCACCACTCTCCCTCGGTTTCTTCTTCACCTTGCCCTATCCCTGAACGACATTACCATTACCTTCATTATCTTTAGGATGTTCAACTTGAACGGCTTTATCATTACCCTCTTTATCTTCTTCTTCTTCTTCACCCTCTTTGGTGGCTTCATCCTCACCTTCCTTGTCACCTTCATCATCAACATCATTGTCACGTTGATTTAGTTTGGGTTCAATATCATCACCACGTCTTGATGGTTACCATCGAATTCGGTGATAGAAGAAGGAGTGGGACACGACATGGAGGATAAAACCGCTACATCTCTTGTTTGGTAAGACCACAAAAATTTCCCGCTCCTAAGTACTTTACATTGCGAGGATGTGATGGGGGAGTGTTAAGTGGAAGTTGGATCATCTTCTTCTCTTTCAACCTAACAACACAAAAATTAAAAACAATTATTAACATGCAATTCGTCAAGCTTATATAAAATAATATGACAATTTCCAAATTTATGACCCAAATCGTCAAGGGTTTTGGATATTCTTGACGATTCACAAGTGAAACTAAAATACTCGTCAAGGTTTGATGCCTAAACCCTGGCGAGTTTTCCTAAAATTAAGACAGTCAGCATGTTTTGGGAAGACCAAAATCGTCAAGGTTTTCAAGGCTTACTCGACGACTTCAGGGCACCTTATTCCACCAAAAAATTTTCAACCTTTAAATCGTCAAGAAAACAATCCTAACTATGACGAGTGTAAAGAAAATGCAAAACTAAGTCGTCAAAGCTTCGAAGCCAAAAAGCTTTACGATTTTTGGCAAAATTTGGACAGTGACCATGTTTTGAGAGGACCAATCTCGTCATGCTTTTCACATATTACTTTACGATTTCATGTGCACCTTTCTTCTCCAAAAATTCACAAGGCTCAAATCGTCAAGGTAATGATAAATACTATGACGAGAGGTTCCATGAAAAGGAAAACACCTAAGTTGCAGAAGAACTCTCGTCAAGCTTTTTGGAATAATCATGACGAGTGTTCTTTGATTTTTTTCTGAATCTGCAAATCGTCAAGCCCGATGGCAAAAGCTTGACGAGTTTTCTACTGTGAGTGCGAAAAATTGGGTTCTTTCTCCCTAAAATCAATCGAAACATAATAGAAGTTACGTAAGGGGTGATTCAAGTAACTTACTTTCTCAATCTAGCCATTTCTTCCTTGCTTATAGCCGGTTCCTCCGCTTCTTCTTCGACAATTTCTTTTCCGTTGAAGTTGGTTTTGAATTTGTTTTTCCACTCAATATCGTCTTCAAACGAATGATGAGTTTGTCCTTCTCTTTGGCCATCTTTGT
>JAJJMA010216857.1:0-18637 GCA_023529015.1 Papaver nudicaule | reverse complement strand
AGAAACATACATCTTCAATGAATCGTGGACAATTGTAAATTAAGCTCCATATATATCAGCACGCACATACACATGTGTGTGAACCAATGAAAATATGGATTTTTCGCAATCTTTATTTACTACAAGCAACAATTGTCCTTTCTATTGAACACGCTACACACTAGCACATATAATTTCTTCTCTCAGATTATCTCACAATTTTGTACTATCTTATAATAGGTTTCCACCTAAATCCCCAAGGTTTAATTACAATACACGTTGTATAGGCAATGTGTGCGCAAGTGTTTGTTCGACCTTTTTTGTGTTTTTTTTTTTTTTTTGGTAGCACTTAACTATCAATCGATCTCATCCCTATCAGTAAAATTAATCAGTATTGTATTTTCCATATGCTTGGTTTCGATGAATTTCCTAGTTCCCTGTGCCAGTGAAGTGCAAACTGAATATTAATTTTGGGCTTTCCTTTGGAAAATTTTAGATTTAAATATTTAGAAATCAGGGGCGGAGTCAAAGGTTAGCTAGACCTGGCTGTAGCCCTCCCTAATTCTTAAAAGTACAGTCACTTTTCCACCCCTATAAAAAAAATTTAGCCCACCTGGTAATTAATTTAGCCCACCAGTCCCCCTAAAATTATTATTTAGCCCACCTAGTATTTAAGTTTAGCCCAGCTAGTAATTATTTTTTGACTTTAGTCATTACACAGCACAAATTTTTTTTCCAGGTGACTAATATATTTTTTTAGCCCCCCCTCTCCCCGGACTGGAAACCTGGCTCGCCCACTGCCAGAAATTGAAGCAAAAACGGGAAAATGAACGTGTATTTCGAGTTCAAAAAGTAAGCGTACTGGTGCCAAACAAAATGAATCATAAGCTGCCCTTATCTATTAGGGACATAGCAAATATTAAGTAACCAAATAATTGGTGCCTGCCCACACGGCCCTGCCCATTAAATAATAGGGTCTTGCTTTTTTACCTGGCCCAATATACAACCCTAACATGAGACGTACAAGAAAGAAAAAACCCTAGGTAAAGAGAAATTTACTTCATGATTTAACCTAATCCGCCGTAAACATTAATAGTGTTAGATGAAAAAACATACTATTTTCTTCATTTTCTGTGAAACAAATGGGAGGTGGTGTTGGAAAAAGAGTTACCAATACGTCGATGTTGTACGAGTTATTCCTAAAGATTCAAGGAACACATAAGAGCAAAAAGAAAAGGAAAAGAACAATGGTTTATTTTGGATTCCAACTCAGTATGAGTCAACTCGGAAACGCTTTCTTAAGGTTAGTGACATAAATAATCTAACCATCTATCTAAATCAAGTGCACTTTCATACTTGTGATGTTTGCTGATGTTTAATTTTTGTCACAGATGTTAGAGACGCATACTATGATGTATATTTTTTTTAATTTTATTTGCAAGTACTTCACATTTTGATTGATATAGTACGATGTTTTGAGACGTATGGTTTCTGTGTTCAGACTCTTCCAATTACATTTTTTCGTTCTGCCAAATTGCCAATAAAAGAAACTTCTTTCACTTTGGAGGACGAAGAAGAGAAAACGTCCACTGCTAAATACCTACCTCGTAAGAATGGTCTTAGTGGTGGGTGGATGGGGTTTGCGAAGAAACACGGGTTAGGCAAGGGAGATGCTCTAGTGTTTCACCGGGTCGAGAAAACCGTAATCAAGGTGCGATAGTTATTATTATTGGGTTCTTTATATGATTGTTAAGGTTGGGAACTGATCATATGTGTCTCTTTGAATGCTCGTGGTAGCTAATATTGTGCATTAATGTTTTCATTTCAAAGCACGCGGTTTAATGACAAGCGCAACGTCAAGCAGTTCGTCCGAAGGAAGTGGCACTACAGGTATTATCCAGTGCAGTAGTACCTTTGCTTCTGTTTACCTTTGCTTTTGTTTGGAGGGTTAAACTTAAGGTGATGATATGCAGGTTGCAGCCAACGGAAAACAATCAAAGAATTCACGTTGGCACAAAAACGGGTGAAGTTCAATCCCATGCTATAACTGGGTATGGATCAGTAACTTCCATACAATCTGACTTTCTTATTACTTAGTTTACTTTAGAACATGAACTAATTTAGATTTTGTTTTGATGCTATGAAAGGTTGTGCGTCGAGGACATTAGCCGTGATGATCCAGAAATAATTCCTATTATAGCAACCAATGTGGTTGATTGTGAACCCTATGCATCCACAAGTAAGTTTCAAGTGTTCAATTGCCTTGCTTGAATGACTATTTTAGCCTGCTTGTATACTTGACAGTCCGTTGGAGGGTAACGGTTTAAGCTTTTATGAGTTAATGATTTTGAACTTGCTCGTGCAGATTTTACGTATAGCAAATCTGTCGTATTTGCTGAAAACGTAAAGAGACCCAGGCAAACCGAGGGATGCAACTGTGTAGGTAGCTGTACAGATTCCGAGATGTGTCCTTGTACAATGCCTAACAGCTCATATCCTGTCTGAAGAGGATGGCAGGTGAAATTGATACTTCTGCCTGAACTCCTTTAGTAATTTTCTACGTAAAACAAATATGGTGACAGCCTTAATACAGTTCATTAAGATATGATCTGACTTGCTGTTCTATTCATTGATATACATATTAGATTAACTAGATCAGACACGCAAGTAATATATGAATGCGGAGAACATTGTGGATGTTGTTCTGGTTGCAGAAACAGAATAACACAGCGCGAATTGCAACACCAGCTTGAGGTTTGTTGTCATTCTTTTTTTTTTACTTTCTACAATTATTTGTTATTACTTATCTAGAATCTTGATTCGCGACGTTTGTGCCCACGTTGGTTGACAGGTCTTTCATATTCCACAAAAAGGTTGGGGTGTGAGATGTTTGGAGCCGATTCCTATTGGCTCGTACTTGGGTGAATATGTAGGGGAGATCAGGAGGGATGAGGATGCTGACAAAGAAACCGATAATGTGTACCTGTTTGACATCGATGGCTGTGAGAAGGGGAGGAGACGAAAGGTACATAAATCCTAATCACTTACTAACTGACAGATTAGTACTGAATATTACTTACTTGATTCAGCTTATATGTAAATGACTTTTTCAGGCTGCTAAGTACTGTATAGTGGTTGCAGAATCGGTAATTTTGTCCTGTTCATTAACCACAGCTGTGCGCCAAATTTAGTTGTCCAATGTGTTCTGAGTGAACACCGGGACATCAGGTTCGCAAGTATTGTGTTCTTTGCGCATAAGGATATACCAGCTAGGCAGGTAAATAGAGCTCTCAAATATGTCGGTCACTTGATTGAAGGAGCCGTACTTGAATGTTTTCGTACGGATGTATTATCAGGCAGTTGTGTTCAGCTCCTTGGTTCTATGTACTGTTTTGGGTGGAGTCTAATACCAAAACTACTTGCGATTTGTCATCTCGGTTTTAGCATTCACTAGATAAATTATGTCACATGTTAAATGCAGGAGCTAACATACGACTATGGATAAGAACTTGGCAATGTGACTGTAAATGGTGAGGTCAAACAGATGGAATGTCAAGGGCGCCTACGCTTATTGACCCTTGGTTGTACTGAGACCTCTACACTGGCAGCTGGTAAATAGATAGAACAAGCTACACACTCGCATTATTCATTTTCTCTCACATTTCAGTTATCTCGGCTTCTTTTTGTCTGTCTTTTAATATCTTTCAATGGGTTTCCACCTAAATACCCAAGTTTTAATCTACATTATTTGTTGTTGAAAGTAAGGGTTTGTTCGACCTTTTTTTTTTTTGTAAGTTGTACCACTTCCTATCAGTAAAGTTATAGTGTTTTCCATATGGTTGGTGAACTGTGTTTCTTTCTAGTCTGTTGTGTATGTCAACTGAGCTCCGTTCTTGTAAGCTAATAGGACACTTTAGCCACCATCCCCAAACAAAAAAACACCCAACTTTGTAGCCCAACTGTTCCTATTCAAGCCAAACACCCAATTTGATTCTCTAATTGTCTCTAATTGTCTTTCATGTTTACTCTATTCCGGATTTCCAAATGTCTTGGCTGTTCTTAAGATTAGCTTGGCTGTGACATATGTGTTGTTAGAAATTTAGTAGAATGCTACATTTACATACCACCGGTGCACCACCGTCAAAAGTCAATTTGAGATACATTTGTGGTTGCTGGTTGTTTCCTATCTTATCCTCTGATGTCCAGCACAGTAAGGGCTCAAATTTTGTCCCCCCAACCAAAATTTCTAAGTAACCTGAAAAAAATCAAATGTTATGCTTGCACTTCCAACTTCACAGTCTGACAGCCTCGACTTGGAGTAGCCGAGATTGGTCCAACTAAACTATTCCAATGGTAAAATCCCAAAGTATACTTGAGACAAACCTGAGTTCATTCTCTTTTAAGCTTCAGAGTTGGATTCCAATCCCAGATATATAATGGACGCATTTTACTTCGGCAATGGCCGGTGTACCTGATAAACACCTACTGTGATTCTTGAACATTGTATAATCATCGAAGCAGCAAAAGAGAAAATGAAAATCAAAAAAATTTGGACCATTTCTCGATTTGTGCGTGTCATCCTTGCGCAGGGGCCATGCTAATCTTCTCTGTATCGTTCCAATTTTATCAGATGCTTGTTGTGAACATCGCAGTATATAAATCGAACTTCGTCTCATGAACTGACGGATGTGGGACTAACGAGAGCCCAATCTTGAGAATCACTCAATTTATCTATTCTTTTGTTCTGATTTTCAAATTCTCTTGATTATGTGTGAATTTAGATGTGTATGTTTCCACTAGGGCTTGACTCCAGCTCCAAATCTTCACTACATGAAGATTCCCCCAAGAGAAATGTTCATGCCTCAGGTAAGTGGTGAAACAGTATTTTCCTTTAGTGTACATTTCGTCATGCACCTTTTCTCACTCAAATAGACAATGGTTATCAGGCTACTGGAACTCTAGTACGTAGCTGCAGTTGTGCATTTAGGGACTGCATGGTGGGTCATGGACACGGTTCCTGACGTTTGTGACAGGGTATTACTACCTACAGGCAGCCCTTGGACATGCCCAAATGAACATGTGTTTTACGATGCATCTGTCATATGGGGATTGGTCGGGCCTCGTCGGATCTTTGGAGATTTGGGTTCATAATACGCGATCAGGTGGTTCTTTTTAGCTGGGGCAATAGCTCCTCTGTTGGTTTGGCTTGCACACAAGGACTTCCCTAGCCAGCAATGGATCCGATTCATCACCATGCCTGTGCTTCTATTGTAAACATGCCCCGTACTACACAAGCTGGATTATTGTTGCCTTCCTGAGTTGTTACGTAGCCTATAGGTACCACGGTGTAATTGGTGCAAACGCCATAATTATGTCCTTTCTGGAGCACTTGCTGCTGGTCTGGCCTTCATGGGAGTGTTGCTTCATATATGCCTTGGGTTGAATCATATCGAGCGTTGCCCTATAGTTCTTAGGGTAAGTAAGAGTGTAGGACACAACTTGTAGAGTGTGTCACCAACTTGTAAATTATTCAGGTGTCCCCAAATTTGTTAAGACTTAAAATATTCCTTGAGGCTCAAAAAACTGCCACGAAATCAAAAAATTACCTTGTGAATGAAAATCAGTAATCTGACCTGAAAGCCGCAAATATGACCCAAAATATGCACTGTCTATGCCTCTTGGCGAAAAAAAAAAATTAGAAAATTGTCTTGTTACCCAAAATCTATATTTGGACATTAAAATCTTTACATTAGCCCAAAATTTACCAGTAAAAATCGAAATATGTTCATTCTAATCCAAAAATTGCTTCACCATCAAAACTACGAGATGCTATCCATATACTTTGTGTCCCTAAGTCTCGAGATATGATAACTTTTGACTCAAAAGATAATAAATCGTCATGTAATTTTAAATTTATCACATCTCAAAATCCTTCCCATGAAATTCTGTCACTGGCACAAAATCTACCAAGCTACCAAAATAAGAATGCATCTCCATTCTGTCCCATGACCCAAAACATACATTGATGACCCAAAATTTGTAGATCCAAAACTCGCCACTGTGACCTAAATTCTATCTTTTAGCAAAGCAATGTATCCCTAATCACCCAAAATCTATCTCATGACCTGAGCAGTAAGCACAATTCACCCAAAATTTTAGAGCATAGATGTTCCACGTGTATACGTAAAACGTAAACTGGAAATTTGGTGTTTAACCTTCCCTTGACTCACCCTTACTCTCTTGACCCTGGGCTTGAGAGGTCCGGATTTTTCTTTAAGCCCAATAAATCCAAAAGGTTTTTTGGATAATGTTAAGGTCAAAGGAATAATTAAAGCACATGACGTCATTAAGTGTAAATATTTTATGACCAAAGTAGCCTCGCCTCGTTAATACCCAAAGTTTTTGAGTTTTAGTTGTTTTCGTTTGGGAAACAGATTTACAGAGAAAGAGAGAACCAGATCGAGTGCGAGAGATGAGAAACATATCACAAGAGAGATGAGAAAATGGTATCGAGAGAGATTAACAATAGATTTATTAGATTAGATTTTAGATTTTAGATTCACTTTAATCTGCTCAAACAAATCTCTTCGAACATCTTTTCAAGCTCAATTCTGCAAGAAATCTATTTGATCTTCAAATTGTAGCACCGAACAGGTTTGATTCTCACCTTTTATGTTTTGATTCTTACATTTTTGCCTTTTTTAAGTTTTATTCACATTTTAAGTCTAGCGAGAGTTGTTCTTTCTTTGATTTTGTCAGATGCAGATCTTTGTTGGTAATTTAAATCCAGGTAATCTCTCCTATTTCCTAAAGTTTGAATGAATTGCTTAAATTTAGATCTCAGCTGCGACTATTTTGTAACGTTTGGATTAAATAGATTTTCATTTTCGGTTTCATTATATTCAACTATTCATTTTACGATTTTGATATATTTTTGCTTTTTGTTTTGATTTTTTTTTTCATTTCTCGTAATCTTAAGCAATTGAAGAAGTTACATTCGTAATTTGAAGATTCTTCTCACTGTTTAAGGTAATTTGATCTTCATCTTTTCATTTTTGTTTTTTTTTTTTGTTTTTTTTTTTTTTTTTTTTTTTTGCTTTGGATAAAAACGAGTAGTTACATTTCATGTTTTTGATCTGTTGTTGTTCATTTGTTGTATCAAGTATAATTTTTTTTTGTGTGTGTACAACATTCATAAAATATGTGCAGACAAGATGCACAACTATGATATGATGTTTTTGCTTTGTATATGCACACCTATGATTTGTTGTTGTTAATGCCAAATGTGTGTGCGCATTCTAACTTTACATGCACTATTTGTTGTTTTGTTTTTTTTTGATTTTCTACTTATTTGAATTTGATGCAGCTGATATGGTTGGAAGTGATACAACTATTTTGTTTGATTTAGATTATGTTGTAAGTGCTACAACTAGTATGATCTATTGTTGGTGTATAACATTCATGAAATATGTGCAGAGAATATGCACACCTATGATCTGATGTTTTGTTACTATCAAATGTGCATGTGCATTCTAACTTCACACGCACTGTTTGTTGTTTTGTTTTTTATTTTTCTCATTGTTTGATTTTTGCTGCAGCCAATATGGTTGTAAGTGCTACAACTATTGTTCATTTTTGCAATTTAAAATTTCCGCAAACTCTTACATCTTCAAGCACCATTGATGAGCTAAAGGCGACATCTACATCTCGTTGGACTGCTCTTCGTAGCACATATATTTTACCAGTTATGTTTGTAGGTGGAACAAAACATATTTGAGTATTATATATGTAATAGATACTTTGAATTAATTTTAATATTGCTATGCCTGTTATCTTTTGAAGGCAAGAACAACGTACTATTATTGCAAACATAAGATTTTTTTTTTTAATATAATGTTCAGTTTTGAAAATTTTGAAACTTTACAATTTGTCAAACTATGAAGATTATGTACATTTTAGCTTCACATGTGTGAAAAAAGATTTTATCACACATGGATTCTACATGTGAATTTAGTCTGCACATGAAGTTAGTCTGCACATGAAGTTTGGCTCAAAGAAACAAGTTTAAACTATGAAGATCATGTGCAGTTTGACTTCACATATGTGAAACATCTTTTATTACACATGGATTCTACATGTGAAGTTAGACTGCACATAAAGTTATGCTCAAAGAAACAAGTTTAAACCATGAAGATCATTTGCAGATCATACTAAATGAGATAAGAGCTTCAAATGTGTAATAACAGATTTTTCACACATGGATTCTACATATAATATAAAGAGATAAAGAGACTGACAAAAGTAAACGAAATTTGAGAACTGACAATAATAAGCCTAGAAAGGAAATTATATTCAGAAAAAGATGTCTTCCAAATGTACATACAGTAATGACAATTCAAACATTAAAACTAAAAGCTAGCGTAAACATATCTGACACCACATTTTCCAAAACAAACCCTAATTCTCTTAACTTGAAAATAAAGAACTAGGAGTTGAGATCTTCTTGCTAGCTTCTTTCAGGAGCAGTAGTAGTAATCATTTTATACTTCATAGTCGCTCTCTTCTTCTGTAGTTTTTCCCTTAGTGGAGACTCTTCTAACGAGGTGAGTGTGGTCAATGGATAGTTCTGGTGTGAATCTTCACTTCTGGGCATGACAATCTTTCATGGTACGCATATCTACATAAGAAAATATAAAAAAATTGAGTAAAATTCCAATCTTTCAGGAGCTCATATCTAGCATCATCAAGGATACATATTGCAGGGTATATAAATTACACACAACTGAACAAAACTAGATGTGAAGGGGATCTGCACAGCCTACAACTGAACAAAACTAGATGTGTCGGTGGTCTGCACAGTCTACAAATGAACAAAACTAGATGTGCAGGGAATCTGCATAGACTAAAACCATACAATCAAATATTATAACACCTTTAATACTTTACCCAAGCACACTACAATCAAAAGAAAGTAAATTATACCTTTTGAATAGCCGAAACTTGGTGAAGACAATATGCGCAGTACATCTATTGATCGAAAGAATAGTTACCAAGAGTATTTCACAACTGAGACTAAAAACTTTTGATGTGAAGATAATATGCACAAACACTATTTGCACTACAATCAACTCTTTCACATCGAAATGGATAGCTGAAACTTAGTGAAGACAATATGCACATTACATCTTATAGATGGAAAAGCTAGTTACAAAGAGTATTATTTCAGAACCGAGACTACAAACTGTGTGAAGACATCATGCACATTATATCTCATAGATCGAAAGACTAGTAACAAAGATTATTTGGCAACCGAGACTATAAACTGTGTGAAGACAATTTGCACAAACACTAATTGTGCTACAATCAACTCTTTCATGGCGGATTGGATAGCCGGAGCCTAGTGAAGACAATATGCACATTACAATTAACACTTCCGTGGCGATATGGATAGCCGAAACTAATGCAGACAATATGCACACTCCAATCAACACTACATTAAGACAATATGCACAAACACTACAATTTTTTTGATGTGAAGAAAAACTGCACAAACACTACAAAGTTTGATGGGAAGACAAACTACAAAAACACTACAAATTTTTTATGTGAAGACGATATGCACACCATGTGAGCTGATATCCACAACCATTAAAACAACCTTTAATATTTCCAACCAATATCCACAACCATTTTAGCACATTTCCAACAACAAAAATTAAATATCACTGTTTGGGCATATTGTCAACACTACAAACACTACAAACTTGATGTGAAGACATGTAAAACAACAAAAACGGATCAAAACATGACAACCAAAAGTTGATGCCGATATGTTGATGCCGGTGAGGATTAACCTTTGATGATAATCTTCAAATTCAACTTTAGAAGTTGATGCTGGTGTTTGTACCATGGCTAAAATTGCCACAGTTTGGACCAGAATACTCTTTTTGGAGGCCGCCTAGCTATAAGCTCAACTGCCAGTCCAGTTAGCCATCCTGCCAACCCAGCCCAGCAGTCCATAGTGTCAACAGTCACTACAAGAAAATGGGGATATAGTGACAAACATTTTTGCATCAAAGTTTTTTTTGTCAATAAAAATGTCCATGTATGACGAATGCCAGATTCGTTGGTATAAATATTTTTTTAACGACAATAATTTACATTTGTCTCCCAAATTGTCGCCGAAAGGATGAATTTTTTCCACCCTGGGGTGGAAAACATTTAGGGACAAAAAAAATTGTCAAGATTTTTGTTGTCACCAATTATTTGTTTAGCGAGAATTTTATCTGTCACAAAATCAACTTATGATGACGATAAAAACACTTGTCGCAAAAAAATAACTATTTGTAACCACTTTTTGTTTTCTCATTAAATATAGATTAGGTGACAATGCTCATTGTCCGTTAAAAATAAAAGAATTATGACAGAACGAGACTCTGTCGCTATAGCATTATGACGACCAAAATATTTTGTCACGCAATAAACTTTAGACGATAAAAATTTTGTTATCATGAATGTTATCCTTTTTACTACAAACTAACCCGTGCATAGAGGGTGGAAACTGGACTATCAACCATTCTCGAGAACCAACAGCTTTATAAGGTTCATAAAAAAAAATGTAGACACAAGCTTAAGCACTCTAGAAAACTCATGCATATTGCATATCTTGTACCACTTGCCTTAGCCTGCATTTCAGTATACTGTACTCAAACATGATCTGAATTTACAACCACAGACCAAGAATAATTGCAAAGTGGGAATAAATGTTCCTGCAAACTAGAATATGCAAGCATGGTTTGATCTTGCCAATTAGAACTAGCATATACATGATATCTACAATCATAATTGCTTCACAGAATCTGCAATTAGAACCTAATAAGTAGTCGCAAGACCTACTGGCCACCTATCTCGAAGTTTAATAAGTGAAAGATTTGGTAGATATTCCCTTACAAAATCATAATAAAAACAGTGCTGGTGCTGCATCTTTGATTTCATCTACTCCATCTTGTATTTCGGAGGTCCAGAGAAACCATACGGTTATCCCGGAGAAGCTGCATTATCAAAGTACCGCCCCTGTGGGATTCCACTCCTAGAGTGTGAAGTTCAGCAATCGCCTCACTAAATGCCTGTTATGTGACAGTACAAGCACAACCAGGAGAGTTTAAAATCTCATAATATACAAAACACAGAAGCTAATGACAAAGCATAGTACACAAGACTTGTTACTAGCATTTGAAACAAAACAGTACCATCGGCTTCTAAAATGTCAACATAGGATGCACTATAAGGTTATGCGCCAGACCTACAATGTTGGCATCTGATTAAGAAAGGGATAAAAAACACCGCACACTATATACATGTTGCAGTTGTGTTGCTTCCAAACTTTGTGTCAAAAGAGAAACAATGCTAGTATAGAGAATACCTTCAGAGATTTAAGAAAAGTCTAGGCAATTTAAGAGTTCTCGCAAACATAAGAAATTCAATAATGTTTGTCATAATTACGATAGATAAATTCTCCTAACATAAATGCATCTTCACATGATTCTGCATTCGCATATAACAAAAGAACAATGCATATGGAGTAAACCTTGAGATTCGCATATGATCAGAGCGTGCTGATAACGTATAAATCAACTTCGAAAAAAAAATCCCAACAACCCATGAATCGAACAGCCCAGTAGTTCTGCATAATGCGACCCTAATGATTACCTTATTGTAATTCTCCACATTAGCTTGTGCATTGGCCACTACAGGAACAATAAGACATTTGAATTGTTCAATGTTTCCATGTAAATTTGGGCATGGAAACGTCATTGAATCAACATCACTGCATTAATAAGTCAGAAATAATAGATTATTAATCTTGCAACACTAATCAGAACAATCAACACCTTTGGATTAATAATCAATAAGCTTAACAGCTGAAAACTAATCTACCGAGAGAACACGAGACATACTTGATTCTAGGAATCACTAAGAAATCATAAGAAGCAAAATTAGTTTTTCCAACATCAAAATTAATTTTCCCCGATCTAAGTAACCATTGTTTTAAGAGCTCAATGTAGACATTACTACTACACATAAATCATACAAATCAGCAAATCAATAAGCCTATCAGCTACAAAGAGCAACATCTAGCTTGAAAATTTCGGAAATTCCACCTTCTCAAATCTTATTATTTCCAGTCTATCTGTGTGATAGACTGTAAATTGAGTTACAGTTCCAACTTTGTTTCAATTAAAAACACTCTCAGATCTGAAATCAACAAGACGAACGACCTCAATTGATGTTTCAAAGATGTATACCTTGAAAACGGTTATTTCTTTACGAATAATCTCATTACACTAACATCCAGAACCAAATCACCAGCACTTTGCACTGATTTTCAACAGAAAACAATTAGAAAAACGCCCAACAGTGAACTACCAAATCAAAGAGGACCTATTACAATAAAACATCAAGATTTCCCCAATTTTAGACTCCTATTGCAACAATCATACAGGAACCAAAAAAAAAAAAAAAACAAACAACCCAATTACTAATGCCCTTCAAATAAACAAAATTCCACCACTATTGACCAAACCCACTTCAGTAAACTTCAATTCCCCAACTTAATAACAAAAAATAAAAATTCAGAGATCACATATGGGTTTGGTTCAATTTTGACTAAACATTCAGGAGAAATTTAGGTTTAATATTGATTTTCTGATAGAGATAGACGAGGGATGTCTTTCTGGAGAATCGAGACTGAGAGAGAGAGGCAGGGAAGACGGTGTGTAGGGAGTTAAGGGTTTCAAGTCTTATTTCAACCCAAAATATTTTTGGATACACAAAAGTTAGGGCGCGAGTTTTACCGCCAATGTGTTTTTTCCCGGGTGTTTTTGGCGGGAGAGAAGAATTTTGGCGCGGATACTTTGGCTACCGTTGGATGAGTTCATGATCCGTGTCAGTATTTGCGTTTGCATGTAGCATCGTTGGATTAAAGATGCTGGTTTCCTATTGGTCAGAAGTATAATACTATAAGGATTCTACTTTGGTAGTTTTGTTTGGATATTGCTCACAAATGATACGAAATACGATGATCCGTATGATGCTTTAGTTATAGATTTCTATTGGCCGAAAAATTATCATACGGATTGTGCTTATTTGGGGTTTTGCACATCAATATGTCACATCAAAGTATCTAGTTCTAATTGGCCGAATGCATATCATACGGACTGTACTTTTTAGTTTCGGTATAATCTTGGTGTGAAATTGAAAATCAAAATCAACTACTTGGTATGCAATTGTAAATCACGTCGACAATTGGGTACAGACACACGGACTCATCATATGAGAAACATCGTCATATTTAAAGGTCTAGCGAAGATTCACGCCTTATTCTGGTATTCTAATATGAATGATATGAGAAACATCGTCACTTTTGGTGCATAGGCGAAGATTCTCGGCTTATTCTGATACTCTAGTAGGAAAAATATGAGAAACATCATCAGGTTTGGTGCAAATTTAAGTAAGAATCTTCGTCTGAATTCAGAATTTAGAAACAAATAAGCTTATGCAAATATCTAAACATATAATGAGTAGAGGTTACATCACTTGAATTCACTCATTACTCTTTGATTTCACTAGAATTTACTTGATTTTCATTGATCTCATTCAATAACCGCAATCGTATTTTCTTCGATCTCACTCGAACTGACCAAGTATTCACTGATCTCACTTGAATTCACTGAATTTTCAGTGATCTCACTCAATATTATTCGACCTCAGTCGAAATTACTCTATTATCTTCGATCTCACTAGAATTCACTCAGTAGTACTCTTCGATTTCACTAGAATTCACTTGATTTTCATCGAGCTCACTCAATATTATTCGGCCTCAATCGAATTTTCTATATTTTATTCCGTCTCACTCGAATTCACTCAGTACTCTTCGATTTCACTAGCAATCACTTGATTTTAATTGACCTCACTCAATATTCTTCGACCTTAATCATATTTACTTAATTTTCTTTGAGCTCACTCGAAAGCACTCAGTACTTTTCGATTTCACCAGAAATCATTGATTTTCATTGATCTCACTCAATATTAATCGACCTCAACTTGAGTTCAATAAATTTATATTGACCTCACTCAATAATGTTCGATCTTAATCGTAGTTACTCAATTTTCTTCGAGCTCACTCGAATTCATTCAGTACTCTTCGATTTCACTAGAATTCACTTGATTTTAATTGATTTCGCTCAATATTATTCGACCTCAATCGAATTCACTCCATATTCTTTGACCTCACTCTAATTCACTCGGTACTCTTCGATTTCAGTTGAATATTTCATACATAAATAAATAAATTAATGTTTATATATATGAAGAAAAATGTGAATCCACAACAAAATATATGTATGGCTCTGCGATATCGTGTCACAAAGTGCACAAAACTAATCATTAAATTACATCTTTTATTTTAAAAATTAAAGTATGACAACCATTTTCGATGCGTGGTATTTGTATAACCCGTAAATCTACCAATACCAATCCAATTTGAATTGGTAATGATTGTGAAGCCGTGCCACACTATGACTATACCACAAATTTGTGCAAAACACACGTATTTATCATCAACTAGAACTGTTTTTTTTTTTTTCGAATGGCTAGAACTCTTAATTCAACGTACAGCGCAGTGAGTAACTAAAATAACTAGGTTCGCTATTTCGTTTCGGTTGCTGTTCTGACCTGTTTTGATCAGAGTGCCCTGGTTTACTTGGAAAAGTTATTGACTCCACTGTGCTGGTGGCAGAGGATTTGGATTGAGGTTAGCTTGTTCTCTGGTGAAGGTTTATGTTGGTTTTTTATTGGTCTTTTGTTTGGCAAAGGAGTCCACAGACTAGCAGTTTTAGTCTGTACTTCATATTTTTTAGGCCATTCCTTTGGATGGTCAGCTGGCTCATACATTTTGGCAGATCTGCCATTGATGTTGTCTGCTCAGCGTTTTGTTTGGTTGGTGTTTGTTTCGCTTGTACCTCAAACCTTCCTCTACTGTCACCTTTCAAGGTCTACTCTTGGCACTAGTATCAGCCCGATGGAGTGTCGTATGTCCTGGAGAGTTTGGATGCTCTTACTATTGTAACCTTCGGTTCCACCTTGTGTACCATAAATGTATCTGTTGTAACACTCTTTTATATCTTTAAATAAATTCTTCAAAAAAAAAAAAAAAAACTAAGATAGCAAATAAAGAAGACAGAAGAGACATCGAGAATATGGGATTTTTCGTAATTCTGTGTTTTTGTACACCTTAACAAAAATTGGCTATGTCAATTTATAGCCTACGACCAAAAGCAAGTCGATGACTCGATAGTGGATGCTTCACGGCCCATACGGCAGTACACAATTAATAGAGTGCGTGAAATTTATCTTATTAATAAACATGTTTAGCTTTATCTTGACAATAGTCAAGCGGTGGGTCATCCACTTATACTAAGTGTAGATTTGATATATAAATTAAAAGTGTAAACCTAATTTCATTCGACGCCATCCTCAGTCGCTCACTCGCTCTCTCCCAGCGGCGAGACTTTCTTCTCCATTCACTGTCAACTCAATAGATAAATAGTACAATACAAGGAGCCACAGGTGAATACAAAGACGAAAACCGTAGATTTGTTTTCTTAATCCACAACAAATCATGACGACATAAGATTTAAAACGAAGAGTAAATTTTTCAATCCCTACTTTATACAATTTATTTTTTCCTCTTCTGATTTTAGAGTTTAAAACTAATTGTTGTGAACAAATTAACACACCTCTGATTCTTTACAATTTTTAATTAGTGTGCTTTTGAGTTAGATCTAATTATTTTGTGTTTTTTGATTTTTAGGTATTAGCTTCAGAAGATATAAATTTGGGTTTGAATGACCTCCGGCAAGATATGTAGACATTGAAAACCCTAAGTTGCAAAGAATGAAAAAAGAAAAGGGGTTGAAATCGAAGGGAGGCTGTGGGGTAATAGCTATGAATTTAATCAGATGGTTTGCCCTCCTGACACATCTCATCTCCGATTTGAATCGTATATGAACCTTTCACTCAGTCATGACTAATGTGTAAGCCATGTAAAGATTAGAAATTTCATATGTTGATATATTTACAGTCGTTTTGTATGCCTGATCGAAACTTTTTAGGTAAAGGCAATTTTCTTGGTTGCGACAACAGGTACAAAACCTATTTGATTCTTATTTTTCTGGTTTTTTTTAATTGATTTGTTCGTATTTGTTGTTAAAATTCTATCATTGTTGCTGGCTTGTTGCTCTAGGGTTACCAAGGAATTATCTTAATCTCATTCAAACACTTTGATATTTGCACCAGATACTTCCACCATTTTTACTGATACCCTTTTTGTGTTGCAGTGCACATCTGGGGATTAGGAAAGTTTGTGGCCCATACTGGAGAATATGCGGTGGAGGGATTAGGTGTTGAGTAAAAATATGTAGAGATGTACTCCAAAATTTTGTACAATGTTATTTTTTCCTAATAATATCTCCTTTTATTTTATTTTTAATGAATGTAACAAAAGTTGGCTTATGAATATAGTGGTTTGTTCTTTTATCTACTATTAATAAATCATTGGTTTGCGAAAGCTATTTATAAAGACGATTATATATATTTGAAGGGTTTTCTTTTTTTTTGGTGACACCTCATCGACGGTTGTAAACTCTTATGTAATGCTTTCTTAGTTTTTTTTTTTTTTTGAAGAAAAAAAAATATATATGCAGTACTTTTCTTCAAAAAAAAATATATATTTGAAGGGAAAGATGCATTCATTAATCAGTGAAATTCTTTAGAGACATGGTAAAACTGTTTTTAGTGACGCATAAAATCTTTGAAGACCAAGATTTTTCATCTCTAAATATTTCTATTACGTGCATATCTTTCGTCTCTTAAACTATTAATTTGCGATAATGTGTTTTATCGCAAATAAAGATTATTTTGAGACCATACTATTTGTTTACAAAAAGAATTTCTAAAGACAAATATATTAGTCGCTAATAAAACTTATTTGGAGACTAAAAAAAGTTGTCTTTAGAACTTGCTTAAAATGACAGAATTATTTTTCACAAAAATTATTTTCATAGACAACGAAAATGGTCACTGAAAGGACTCTTTAAAAACAAGAATACTTGTTAGTAAAATATATTTTAAAAACACAATATTTGGTCGTCGTAGCATTTTATTGAGACAAATATGAATTGTCTTTAAAAAAATTAATGAGAAAAAAAAACTCTCGCCAAAATTGGTTTTAGGGAGATAATTTTTGGTCGCTAATTTAAAATTTTAAGCACGAACTATAATAGTTGTTGAAAAATTTCTACAACGACAAAAAATTTGGCGTCACATAAAGTATTTCCCGTGACAATCAGTGTTTTCCACGACAACATTGAGGCGACAATATATTTTTTGTTCCAAAATCTTTTCGGCGACGAAATCTGGTGGTTTAGCGACCAAAATTTTTGTCTCTAAAGGTGACTTTTCTTGTAGTGAGTCAACGGAGGGAAGTCAACTACTGGTCAAAGATGGTCAAAGTCAACCGTTGACCGGATATGGTCAAAGTCAGTAGCTGGTCAAGGAGGGTCGAAATCAACTGTTGACCGAATTTGGTCAAAGTCAACTGTCGGTCAAAGTTGGTCAAAGTCAACTGTCGGTCAAAGCCAAAGTCAACTGTCGGTCAAGTCAACCATTCCGTACAGACTGGTCCAGAACCGCTTTTGGAGAGCTATAGGAAGATTCCAGAAGTTTCCAGAAGCCTTGCTGCCCAAGATACTTGCAGAGTCAGAATTAGGGTAGAATACATATTTTGTAACTGTATATATAGAGGGGACATAAACCCAGAAAAGGGATCCCCAACTCCACCATACAGAAATCAGCCACAAGATGGCAACCCTAGAAATCTGTCCCCTCCCTTCCAAAACCCTAAATTCGTTGTATCCTGATAATCAATAAAATATCGCTCCCCAAGGGGATTCACCCGTGGATGTAGGCACAACAGTGTCGAACCACGTAAAATCTGTGTCTTATTTATTTTCCTGTTTAAACATGTTTTACATCATCACCAGCTATATTCGTGTTTTGTATGAGAATTTATACTCCCGTACAAACAGCTGGTACTGATATTAATGGAGATTCATTCCAGTTGATTGTATGCACACCCTAACTCGTTCGCAGCTATGTGGGGTGCTTTAGATTTCTGATTCATCTGGGTTCTTAACGAAAAGAAGAAGAAGAATAGAGGATGAGATTATGGAATCAATAGATTTGTTTTTGAACTTCCATAAATGCTCCCCCTGAAAGCTAAAGAGGATGAGAAGAGAGATGGGGGTGGGATAGAAGGAGATAGCAACTTTAGTTACAAAAGCAAAGGGGTTCGTCTAGAACCTTTCTAGACCGTAGGATTAAAGGATATTTTGGGTTTTTCAAATTAATAATTTTTTGGTTGGAATATATATATATTTTTGTAAGTCCACCGTTTGACTTGACGGTCAACGTCAAATCCAGGTACCTAATCTTAATATTTGAAATGTTGGGTACCAACTCTATTTGTTGGTCATTTTCTGGGTACCTAACATTAAATAGCCCAAAACTTTATGTACCTTTAATTGTTTTTTGTGCGGGA